>JANHFM010002308.1:65715-75754 GCA_032468115.1 Grayia smithii
ACCATGGGGATGCTGGAAAGGTTATAACTGTGAAAAACAGACATGTCATTTTTTTCAGTGCCCGTTGTAACTTTGAATGGTCACTAAACAAATTGTTGTAAGTCAAGGATTGCCTGTATTTGATTTGTGAAAGTCATGTTTTACCATGTATCTTATGAATTTGTACATTAATTTGGTTATCAGATATGAAGTGCAAACATATTAGCACAATTACATTAGACTAAATATATATTCTTAAAATATATTTCTGTAAATACGTAAAATAATTGGAAAACATGATTTCCTATTTGTTTCCCTTGGAAAACTGACTATAGTAATCTTACATTTTTAAATTTGTTAAAAGAACTTGACTGGGATAATAAAAGGTTTTTCATTTTATTTTTCTGCTTTTAAATGAGTAGGAAATTTTAGAAGGTTTATGAATCACTTCACACTTTAAAATTGCAAACAAGTTATCAGTTCACTTCTTCATGATAATTTCATAGTCTGCATTTGTACTGTGTGAATTTCAGGTTTAAGATTCAGCTTTTCAGCTCAGATCAACTAGTTTCTTATGGACTTGAGGTTGTTTGGTAGGAATAAGAAATAATTGCTTTAATTCAAATGAAAATAATTTAAGTAACATGCTTTGTTTAAACGGTTGATCTTTAGTAATTATATTACATTATAATTAATGTTTGTCTTCAACTAAATAATAGTTTTCATAGGAAGTACTGGGAAAAATTTTCAATACTTAATCTATGTCCACATTAATGTATTAAACTGATTGTAAAATATCACTGCATTCTTCTGATAGAAGCATTTACTTCTAGTTTAGCAAACAAATTGTTTTGCAATAATATTTTAGATCCTTTCACTTTTTCTCTTAGGACACTTCATGTCACTATTGCACAAATCACAGTAGCTTTTATGGCATAAAATTTGCATGCCTACTTCAAAACCATGCTAAACATAACTATATAATTTTTTTAAAATAATAACAAATGAAAGTACTTCGGGACACAAGTTGCTCTAATATTGAATTTAGTCCGTGAGAAATATGATTGTAGTAATTACATAGTCTCTGTACGTTTAAATTTAGCAACTAATTCATGATTCCTTTGTAATTGAACGTTCATTCTTCAGTCACAATTGGAGCTAATACTTTCAGTCTTTGGTGTTGGCACAAAACAGATTTTGGTTGTAATCGATTTTTGCTTAATGTTATACATTTTCTTTAAAGTTGTCAGGTGGCCAAAAAGACATATATATATATCTATGTCTAGCTATATATAATCTCTAGCTTTTTAAAATACACACACGCAGTAAAAATAAATTACAATTGTTTTTTCTTGTTGCATATCAACCAAATAGTTGTGGTAATGTTTCTTTAAGAAATAGAAATGTTTCAGTCCCTTCAGAAAACCATTTATTGTGTTATAATTTTGTCATCGAGGGTCTTGGCTAATACAGTGATTGCTTGACAATAAAGCCATTAATATAATATCGTAATATAGGTTATGTCAGCCTTTCCCAAACTTGTCTGTATTCCCCACATAGCATGGCTATTTTCCCAGAATTCTGGGCTCTAAAGTGAATCTAAAGAAGCTATGCATTGTCCAGAAGTTATCTAGAAACAAAATTTTTAAGGTAGAAGATTATTTACAGTATTCCAGACATGTTCCAAACCCACAGAATTGTATGCAAAAAATGACCTATAGAGAGCTGGAGGGAGTGGGAATAGAGCCTTATCAGTGCGTCTCATCATTGTTCTTAGTTAGCCATGCTCACAATGGCAGCCATTGTGTGAATAGATGTGGAGCTAGTTTATCAGAATAGCCACATGTTTTCAAAACACGGCATATGGAGTACCAAAGGCACACTGATACCTGTAAATTATTTCAAATAATTGAATTGTAGATTTGTTGGGATTTGCTGTCTTCTTATCTTATGTTTTCTTTGTTTGAAACCTTCCAAGTTTAAGAACATTTTTCTTTATTATAGAAGAAGTTGGATTCCATGAGCTCAAAGAGGCGAAGGGCTACCTCTCCTTCTAGCAGTGCCAGCGGAGGAGACTTTGATGATGGTCACCATTCCACAAACACACCAGGTCCAAGTAGGAAGCGGAGAAGACTCTCCAACCTCCCAACAGTTGATCCTGTAAATACCCTTAAATGTCTATCTTTCTAGTTTAGTCACTGTGTAAAAGCAAAGTCTATTTATTATATCACTGGAAAGCAATTGTTAAACTCTTAGTTCCTTTAACTTCTTGGGACTTAAAAAATATTGTCCCTTTAAATTAGAGTGATATGCATACATATTGGAGAATAATGAAGCATCAGAATATTTTGCATTTTAACATAACAGGACCCAGATTGTTGGGGACAATATGCTCACTCTGTAAACTGCTTAGAGAGGGCTGTAAAGCACTGCAGCAGTATATAAGTTTAAATATTATTGCTATTGCTGTTTCAGAATACTTAAATTTGCTGAAAATTTTTGAATTACAGGGACTCCTTGGTTAGCAGCTGATTTGTAAAGCAAAGAAAAATTGAAGTGAGATAATAAATACAAACACATTTCATGTAGTGACTGCTTTGTTTAACAACCAAGTGGCCAGTCCCAGTTGTGTTGGACTTGTAAATGATGACTTCCTGTACATTTATTCGCAGTTTATAAGTGATGCAACTCACTGTCTTCTTTGAAGTTGACAGCTTTTCCAGTGTTGTTGAGGTCAGAGTCTTCAGACTTTGGTGTGGTAGTGGGGTGGGAGGTTAGTGCAGTTGAGGGAAATAACAGGTGAAAACTTCTACATTTAAGTTTTTAAAAATCTCCTAACCACCTTCTTATATTGGGCTGATTTTTCTCAGTGTCAGGGATGTCTGCTGATTTTTTTTTTTTTAAAAAGGTGTTGATTATTTTTCTTAGGAGTATTTCTAGCATCAGAAAAACCAAATATGTTGGTATGTTATAAAATAGCCACAAACTTTATTTTAAGCCTTGGTGGCGCATTTAGCTAGTACACTGCTAAGTGGTTCCGCTTAGCTCTAGCTGCCTGCAATTAATGCAAGTTCGAATCTCACCAGGCTCAGCCTTCCATCCTTTTGAGGTAGCTAAACTGAGGACCCAGATTGTTGGGGGCAATAAGCTGACTTTGTAAAAAATGCCACGGAGGGGGGGCAAAAGCCCTAATAAGCAGGCATATGCAAGGAATGAAGGTATTGCTAAGCACATTGATTTATGCTTGCAATTGTAAGCCGCCCTGAATCCGGAGAAGGGTGGGATATAAGTTGAAATAAAAATAATAATAATATAAAACAATGTTAAGAAAAATTGTCCCTGCCCATTTTAGGATTGCAGACCCCACAACCCATACTGGGCAAACTGTTTTGGCACATAAGCTGGCAAAAGGCGGAAACCCATTTCCTGTAAAGTAGATTTTTCTCCTTTAGACGTTCCTTTATTTGTATATAAATTAATATGTTCACAGACAAATAAAATCCCTTTTTCCCCAGCCTAACTTCAAATTAATAAACCAGGACTTCTTGGTTTGGTTTGGTTTGGTTTGGTTTGGTTTGGTTTGGTTTGGTTTGGTTTGGTTTGGTTTGGTTTGGTTTGGTTTGGTTAATCTTGGCTGTTATAATTGCTTATTTTGTGCACAGACTTTGAAGTTGAAACCGGCAGTTTGTTGATGGTTTAGGGAGCCTATTAAATGCAGCTTTGACAATGAAATTGCTAAGGATAACTTAAGACTACTTCAGATATGAATTGGGAAGCGCTAAAAGAAAAAAAGGTTGTTAAACATGTTTCACCATGTTTAACTACTGGTCACAACTCTGTTATTAGCTCATTGATGGTTCCTCCATTTCCAACTGGCCAAACTGACTAAATTAAGAAATCCTAGGTTTTTTAGAGGTCATAGCATATGGTTCCATTTATAACAAAAATACCTGAAACACACATACACACACACACACACACACACACTACACTTCCTTAAATTTGCAAGGAAAATTTTGATCAGTAGAAGATGTCATAAAAAACATCATGTTTTCTTTAAATTTATTTTTTCTGGAAGAAAATAGTAATGTATCTCATCTCTCCTATGGCTTCAGTATTTTATGAAATTTTACATGGCATTGTCCTTTGTTCTTGCTGATTCATCTCTAAAAAGGAAAATGCTACATGATTTTGAAACATAAAATGTTTTGAACATTAGACGTATAGTGTTATACAGATACTCAATATCACTGCAAATGTACTTTTATTTTTTTCTGTTGCCCTACTATTTTAGATTGCTGTTTGCCATGAATTATACAACACAATCAGAGATTACAAAGATGAACAAGGAAGGCTTTTATGTGAACTGTTCATTAGGGCCCCCAAACGACGGTAAGCTTGAGATGTTGATTGATAGGTAATTCAGTGTGTGTATTTTAGGGTTTTAGTATTTATGAAGAGTATGTAAAACAATTTGCCAAAAAGTGTTTTAAGTGCAAAACTTTGAGAAATGTCTAGCTGTAACTGCAAAACTGCTGTTTGGAGCATCAAGAAGGCGATTTGAAGTATTTTAGAAGTGTTTCAAACTTCAGCCAACCTGTTTTGTACTTAGTGCAGGATGTTTGAGGGAGTTCCATGCTCAGAATGCAAAAGCAGATGTTAGATGTACTCCTAGTATTTATGTTTTTATTTGTTTTGGATGATCAAGTTACTTAAATTCATAAATAGAAGGAACTGTTTTGGTTGTTACATTTCAATAGAAGTAAGGGTTGTAAATACAATAATACATGAAGATATGTTAGGTGCAAAAATACTAATGACAGAGCCCTCTTTTCATATTTCATACCTCTTATGAGAATTCAGGAAAGCCTTGCAGGAAGCTTCTGCAAGTTTTAGGAAGGAAATGAGATGCAGGAAATTTTCCTTGGTATCTTTACAACCAGCCCTTACACTTAATGACCATTGCAGCATGCCAGCAATCACATGATCAAGAATTGAGAACTTGACAACTGGCAGATATTTCCAACCATCATAGTGTCCTGTAGTCACATAATCTCTGTATGCATCCTTCACAGCCAGTTTTCAGCAAGCAGAGTCAGTGGAGAAACCAGCTGTAAAATTGGAAATCGCAGTCATGTGATGACTTAGGGAAGACTTACTTAGCAACTGTGGCAGAAATAAGGATGTAAGATTGTTAATAACATGATGTTTTACTTAACTGTGTCGCTTAGCAGTGAAGTTGCCACTCCCAATTGTTAAATGACGACTTCCTGTAATAAAAATAGCTCAGGGGACAGTGCTGATGTCATAAATCCATTATTTTGTTCTTATGCTGATGTAACTGTTGATATGATTGACAACACTATTCTAGCTTTTGAGTAGAATAATCTAGAGTATATATTTTAACACCTTTTGCAATGCACTGTGAATTTTATATTAATTGTATTTTCAATATGTTATTACAACAGAAATCAGCCAGATTACTATGAAGTAGTTTCCCAGCCTATTGATTTAATGAAGATCCAACAAAAGTTAAAAATGGAGGAATATGATGATGTGAACGTCTTAACTGCTGACTTCCAACTGCTGTTTAATAATGCAAAATCCTATTATAAGGTGATAGTGCTTTGTTTTGAAAGTCATGGGTTATATTTTCTAGCACTGACTTATATACAAGGTGGACTTATATACAATGTAAATAGGTGGAAAAGGTCACTTCAAGCCTCTCAATAGCTGATAATTAGATAAAGTAGCTTTTATTCTCATTTGTAATATAATTACAGTTAATGACATATTTTATCTGATATTAATGCTATAACTGTGATTTCCTTAATATCTATATATAGGGTTTAGGAAATTCTCTATATATATTTCACTTATTAAAAATGATTAGATGTAAAATACTTTAGCGACGAACACCTGCTTAGATTATGGAGACATTGAGAGATGAAGCAAGTGCCCCCACTCTGGATCCAAACCACCTTTCCTATTTTAATTAAAAGTATCCTTGTTTACTTGTTGATTTAAAAACAAAGAATATTGTTTTGATTCTGTTACACAGCCAGATTCTCCTGAATATAAGGCTGCCTGCAAATTGTGGGATTTATATCTACGGACAAAAAATGAATTTGTTCAGAAGGGAGAGGCTGACGAGGACGAAGACGAGGATGAAGGCCATGACAATCAAGGGACTATTTCTGAAATAGTAAGTATAAAATTTGCTACTTGCTATTAAGTATAATTGATTTAATATAATACCCATTGCAATTGTATTGGCCTGTGGCCAAGCCAAAGTATGCATAACTGAATTAGTCACATTTTAAAATATTTACATTTACTCCTATTCCATTATGCAAATTGCCTTACAGGATTGTATTTGTATCAGTCTTCTCCAGGTTATTTAAAAGAAATTCTTGAACAACTTCTTGAAGCAGTAGTTGTAGCTACAAATCCATCAGGCCACCTTATTAGTGAACTTTTTCAGAAGCTTCCCTCTAAAGTGGTGAGTAACAATACATAATAACAACAACAACAATGTTCAGTTGACTGAGTTTCATGTTTAATGAATAAAAGAGATGATGATGAAGATACTTTTTATTGAAACAATTTCAGTAGAAGACTATTAGGAGAAGTGAACTCAGCATAAAAAACATGAGCATAAAAAACACAGTTTGAATTGAGACAGAAATTAGTAAACCATTCCCATTCCTATGGGGAAAAATTCTGCAAACGCCGTTTTCCTGTTTCATGCTTGCTTCCTTTTTTAAAAAAATTTCATTTCTTAATTTTATTAAATTTTATAAAGAATATGGATAAAGAACAACAGTAACAATCAAGAGAAGATACAAATAATAAAAAGAGAATGGGGATAGAAATGCAAAGAGGTATAAAGAAAAAAAAAGAAAATGAAAATATATATGAAGAATGACTTCCAACTTCTTCCAAATAAATAAGATCACTTTTGATTCTTAGTTTAAAACTATGCTGTAATATAATGTCCATTTTAACTTACCCACCATCATTGCCAGTTCTCTCATCTTTATTAATCATTTCTTCACTGTAGGTATCATAGGATCTTTCCAACGCTGGGCATTAAAAGTCGTGCTGCTGTTATTTAAAACGCCATGTGATTTTTCCAAAATTTTATCCATAAACCCTAACAAAAAGTTTCTGAACTGAATTCTAGATTAATTTTCAAGATTTTTTTGAATTACATTACTAATTTCATCCAATATTGTTTAGCTCTTTTGCAAGACAGCAAAAGGTGATATAAGAGTTTTACACTTCCAGCAACTATGTGGAGATTCTTTATACATTTTAGCCAATTTGTCTGGGGATAAGTACTATGTATTTATAATTTTATAAAAGTTGTCTTTCAGATTATAACATAACATACATTTCAGTTTCCTTAGCCACAAATTTTCCCACTGATCAGTTGGTATATTGAAAATTTTTTGCACAACTTACAGTATCATGTAGCTCAGTAGTGGGTTTCAATTTAGTTTGCTACCAGTTCGCTTGTGTCTGCACGCTCTCGCGCATGCGCAGAAGCTTCCCCCCGCCGCTGCTACCTGTTCGCCCAAACTGGAGCGAACCGGTAGCAACCCACCATAGATGCAGCTTTTAACTATGAAATGATAGTACCATTTTTTACTTCATTCATGAAATCACACTTGGAATACTATGTCCAGTTCTGGTCACCATGATACAAAAAAAAATGTTGAGATCATAGAAAGAGTTAGAGAAGAACAACCAAGATGATAAGGGGTCTGCAAGCTATACCATATAATGAATAGTTGAGGGAACTAGGTATGTCTAGTCTAACAGAAAGAAGGACTGGGGAGATGTGTAGCAGTCTTTCAGTACTTGAGGGGCTGTCACAGAGAAGAGGGAGTCAACCTATTCAAAGCATCTGAGGGCAGGACAAGAAGTAAAGATAAGAAACCTATTAAGGAGAAATCCAACCTAGAACCAAGGACAATTTTTTTGACAGAACAATTAATCCGTGGATTGATTTATCCACAGAAGTTGTGAATGCCCCATCGCTGGAGGTTTGCAAGAAGAGTTTGAATAGCCAGAATGGTATAGGATCTTCTGGTTAAACAGGGTGTTGGACTAGAAGAACCCCCAAGGTCCCTTCCATATTCTATGTTCTATGTGCTTTAAACTACTCCAAATCACTATTTTGTTCATAATGTATAAAAACTTTCAGCATGGGCGGCGGCAGGGGAAGGGGGGGAGATAATCATTTGCTTTGTTCTTTGCTTTTTCTGAATGAAATATGGAAAATTAGAGGCAGTGTACATCCTGGTCCAGTGTATGGATGAAGTGATGATATGAATGAGACCCAGTAGAATCATAAGGTTGGAAGGGACCTTGGAAGTCTAATCCAATCTAATTGAATTCTGAGAAGATAGAGGCTTCATTGGCAGAGTGATTCTGGAGTATGGGAATTGAGGAGCTTGCTGTTCTGAACAAATACAGTAGTTTCTATTCATTTTTTTTTAAATTAGGGACATTGGAAAAATATTATTGCAGAATTTTAAGTACATATGGCAATATCTTAGGCTACCTGTTAATAATAACAATTGGACTGCTATATATATTCACAGTAGAATGCTAACCAAATTTAAGCAGGAAATATTGTACAGTAAAGTGAACTAAACTACTGGTTTTGGGGAAGAAAGGAATTGCTTAGAAGAAATGAAAATGATCCAAATAGATCACAGATGTCCAAGTGTAGCATAAAATATTAAGTGTCAATTAGGATCTGAGAAAAAAGAGGAAGGGGGGTTATTTATTCTGTTTGGTTTGTTTGCATTTCATTCTAGTATAAGATTCATTTTATTAATCTGTGTACATAACATATATGTATCATTTTCCTTTTTTCTCTTTTGTTTTAGCTTTTTTATTTGATTTTTTTAAAAAAAATAGCTGGACTGAAGCAGTCCTCAGATAATGCCTGAGATAGATAGATAATAGAATAACAATAACAAAGTAGAAACTTGCAGTTTTATAGAGCTAGCCCTAATTTGCTGTGCATATTAGGGTTCTCTGAGCTTCCAAAATTCAATATTAGGTAGTGCCTTTCCCAGCAACCAATTAATTGACATCTCCTAGGAAACCTCCAACCACCAACCCACCCTCCAGTTTCAAATCTTATGCATGGCAAGGGGGCCTTCTGAATTGTACTAAGGAAGCCTTCCTTTGAATACAGAGCAAAATGTCTGCAGAAAACCTGATTGGTATTTTGATAGTGATCTTTCAAAGCCTGGAGAATTTGACTGCTAAGTATATATAGTGGTAACTGGTAAACAAACAATGTATGTGATCAAAAAGCATAGTCATAAGACCAGTGGCAGAAGACATAACTGAACAAAGATTGTGTATGTCACTGATACTAACTGGTGAAGTTCAGATAGAAAAGCTCTACAGGACATAGAATAGTTCATTGATCAATGTTACATTTCACATGGCATCACTTGGATTTCTGTTTTGAACTTTCAGCAATATCCTGATTATTATGCAATAATTAAAGAGCCCATAGATTTGAAGACCATCGCTCAGCGGATACAGGTGCAGTATAAATTTGGCTGTATTGCTTTGGACACAGTGAATATCCAGAAGGTCAAGCAGTTTTGAAAAGAAATGTTTGGAGTAATGAAATTTAAAGCAACCCGTTTGTTTTTAGGTTATAGCTTTCTTAGATTAATAATAACTTTTAATGTACTGAGTTTTAAAATTATATTTATAAATCATGGAAATGTTTAATCTATTGGTATGGATTTTACCTACTGACCTGTTGTAAAAATTTACAAAACATTGGACAAAATTAGCTTAGAGATTGTTTCCTACCATTGTTTTCTTCTTTTCTGAAAGAACTTCTTTAGAGACCATTAGTGACATTTTTTTCTTAAATTGTTTATTTTTCTTCTTTATATTTATATGGTAAAAATTACTTTTATATACCGTATATTCCGGCATATAAGACAACTGGGTGTATAAGACGACCCCCAACTTTTCCAGTTAAAATAAAGAGTTTGCCAGCCATGCATCTTGC
>JANHFM010002308.1:77131-88159 GCA_032468115.1 Grayia smithii
AATATGGACATAATGGAAACGATAATTTACTGCATCAGTCTATCCTTGCAGAATATTCTTTTTTAAACTTCATTTAAAGATTCCTTTTTTACTTCCTTTAACAGGATGCAAATGCAATAAAGAAAATATTTAATATGAAAAAGGCAGAAATTGAGCATTCAGAACTAACTAAATCAAGTCTCCGAGTCAGGTATTGTAAGCAGAATAGAAATATAGAAAGGTATTGATATTTTCTTTTTTAGTTTTATGTGTTAAATATTAAAATTATCTATAGCACTGAATTGTGGAGAAATAGTGAAGTTCTTAAATATATATATTAAAGAATATGTCACAGTATTATGATCTGATGCAAGATCTGATTTAAGATTATATTAAACAGACATGATACCACATGCTTCTTAATTTGATGAATTTAATCTGCAGTTCAAAGATACTGAAGAAACTGTGTTACTGTTTCTTAGTTTTGATTTTTTTAAAAAAATAGAAATCATGGAATATTAAATCCTCCTATTATTTGGGCTACATATAGCATTCAAACAAAGTGTATTTGCAATATATAGAACCAGCACATTGCAGAAGCCTATCAGACAATATGGCTGATTTAATAATTTGCTTCTGCTCTCATATGTTGCAATGCATCTCTTTCGACAGACAATCTGTCTATCCACTTTTCACAAGTTTCAACTTTCTTAGTGAATTTATGTATAGTTTTCCCCATATATTCTATATCTATATACTGGCTGAGTAATTCTGTGAATTGATGTTCATACACCGTAATGTTCACTAAGGTTGAGAAATACTGGTTTATATTATATAGTCCAAGTTGTGTTATTAAGTTACATTATAAATGAGATCAGCAAAAAAGAAAAGATACAAAATTTTAGAATTTAGTATTTCTCCTAATTGTTGAACAGATTTGAATACATGAAAAATTGTTCACTAGCTTTTATCTTTTATGTTTTATGAACAATGAAATAGCAGGCTTTGGTTATTACTGTATTGCATAATTTGTTTTAAAATTGATCTCAATGTGTTTTTTTTATCTTTTGTCTTTAATAACTTAGTCCAAAACATCGCAGTGCCAATTAAGAGGCTATTATTTAATATATATTTGCAATTGGATGTACATTTTCTCTGGAGTTAAAATAACATAGTACTTAAAACTGAGACTACTGTTTTTCCATGCATACATGACTCTGAAATCAATTGGATTTTGCTTCCAATACATGGAATAATTTAACTTTAAAAATTAGCCCTATTTTTATGCCTAAAATGTGTTGATTTTACAAACCTTAGTAATATTCAACCATATACTTATCTGTTTAGTGCAATGGTAGTCTTTTGTAGCTTTCAAAACTTACATAAAAGAGCTGAATCTTAATTGTGTATTATCTTGGCTTTTTGGTGGATTTCTTCTTTTCACTGTCTCTGCCTTATTTTTTCTCCATAAAGGACTGCAAATCTGACTGCTTCCAAGCTAACAAGTCCTTCCTCACAGGGTAAAGGCAGTGTTGTTGATGAAAGAAATTCTGCTAATAAATATTACCGGTGAGTCCTTAGTATCTAGATATAGTTCAATCAGTTCAATAGATTGGTTTACCCATTAAATATCAATTGTTTGCTTTATATGTATGTAGCAAAAAGTACGCATTTATTTTAAAACCCCAAAAGTATGGTCTCATTTGGTAACTTTCATCATTATAAATATTTATGGTTTTAATAGACATGTATTATGTTGCTTTATTATCAAAGTTATAATTGTTAGTTAGGAACTGCCCAGAGTTTAATATAAGATGGGTGGCTATATAAATGTGTTAAATAATAGATGGATGCATGGTTCATGTATTGTAGGCCTCGGTTTCCTTTAAATATTCTGAATGAGCTCACTATCAAGCTACCCACAAGGGAAGGTGATTCTGTACCAGCTTCTAGTCGTGTAGCTTCAGAACTCCCAATTGCTCTAATTGTTGTTTGTTCACTTATTTGTTTTTTTTTTGCTGGTAGATGACTGGATTTTTAAATAATAATTGAAAAGCCAGTAGTGCTCTCTTCAGATTGCTTTGAGAAGTTGTTTTTTCTTTAATTACTATCATCTGTATGCTGTGGAACTTTCCTGACAGCTGCCAGGGATGAGGAACATGTGCAATAATCACTTATTGGTTATGTCATAGAAAAGGCAATATCAAATTTAAACATGAAATGTTTCCCTGCAAGGGATTGGTATAGTTGTGTTTTCTGAATTTGAACAAGCCAAGCTTGATACTGACTCAGTCAGTGCAAAGAGCCAATATTGGACAAATGAGGGGTTTGTAGTGCATCAGATTAATTGTCTTGCTAGCCAGCTCACTGAACCCAAAAGGATCATAAAAGGATGATGGATTATCTGTTTTAGTTTGAAATCAGAGTTGCTATGTTCCATCAGTTAGTAGATTAACCAAATTAACACTGTTAAATTTATTATAGGTAATATAATAAATTGTAGGTGCCAGATAGGATGTTAGAAAAAAAATTCACTGTTTCATATTAGGAAGGGATTAATGTCTCTCTTAAAATGACATTTATAACCTAAAATACCATACAAAATAACCAGTTCCTTAAAAATAGTGTACCTTCTATGATTTAATAAATACCTAGATTTTTAATATTGTAGAGCATTACATCAGTCATGAAGAACCTTATAGATTTTGCGCCATGCCTTCTTTGTCAGCTTAAAAATGGTTCTCCATAGATGTAGTTCTTTATTGCTGAAAGGCTGACTCAATTTAAATGAATAAGAATGTAATATGTCTGCCTTTTACTTGTTAATTCTAAACAGCAGCAATTATTTTGTCTGTTGCACTTTCCATGACAATTAAGATACAGTAGATTCAGTATTTATAAAAGAACTCATAAATCATAAAATAATTATTTTAACTGTTGCTTAAAATAAAGCACAATGTACAGTATTTGAAAACATCAGGGTTATGATTTTGGTTACAGTTAACAAACTGAAGTTCCATAATGTGAGAAACAATACAGTATTGCCAAATAGATACTAACATGACTCTCCTACAGTGTAAACCAGGTATATTATTCAGGTAAGAATGTCCAGGCTTTCCTTTCATATTCCTCATTGTTCAAAAAGAAGGGAATGTTCATCTAAATCTAATGCATTTACTTTCCCAGTAGAATTCTGTTTCAGTGCCCCTTTTTAACTAACTCAGTAGAAAGTACACATTTCTCTCAAAGACCAAAGAAAAATACCCATGTCTACCTATCCATCATGAAGCAATCTGTCAACTTTTTTCTTCTTTCATACCTCTCTAGGAAGAAAAGAATTAACCTACACTTTAGCTATGTTGAAATATTGAGCTTGCTTTGGACTAAATAGCATGTAATATCAAGCATATTCCTTTTCTTTTAAGGTAGTGTAACAATAGTGCTTAAGAATACTGTCCCAAAAACTATTGTATTATTTTCTCACCTGGCTTTCAAATCCAACAGAAAAAGAACCTTACATAAAATGAAAATGTCTTTATTTTTTACTTATAAAAGTGTCTGGCCCAAAACCAAGGAAGACACGTGGTGATTCTTCCAAGCTAAGTTCTCTATTGTTTCACATGCATAGATATAATCTTGCCAGATTGAATACTCTACTATCTTCATCTACAATATACTTCATAAACTATTAGGGAGGGGCTATCTTCACCCTCTTTGTCTCACATATAATATCTTGACTGAGTTGCCTCTTATTCCTCTGAAATGCATTCCCTCCCTCCTGGAAATCCACCATTTTACAGTATGTTAAATTTGCATACTGGAGAGGCATTAGCCTCTGTAAAGCCTAGCATAGAAGTTCTATGTTTATAATCAAAAATAAACTTTCATAGCAAGAACTAACCTTTAGTTCTACCTGTATTTGCTATACTGTGACAATATAATATTATTATTATTTATTATTATTTATTTAATTTATATCCCGCCCTTCTCCTGAAGGACTCCTTTTAAAAGTAGATGCATATACTCCCATTGTAAGGGATTTTTCATTTATTACCTGTCTTTCCTTTAAAAAATCACAGTAACAAAAGAGCTGTCCAAGGCGATCGTTTATCAGCAATAACCATGACACTGCAATATGGATCTGAAAGTGATGAAGATGCTGTTTTAGCTGGTAGGAATTGAAGAAACATTGTTCATATCTGCTAAGAAATTTGTATTCCAGTTGTTTTTCTTTGATATTAGAACTTTGTTTAAAAATATGAGATATACACTCAAATGTTGTCATTTTATGAATCTAAATTATTAAATCCAACTTACACTTTGGCTCTCTTTAGTCAGTTAAGAACATATGAACAGGGAAAGGAGAAAAATACAGTAATGGCATATATTTCTATTCGTCATTCCTAGCTGCTGCCCGTTATGAAGAAGGAGAATCTGAAGCTGAAAGTATTGCTTCATTTATGGATACATCCAATCCTCTCTATCAACTTTATGATACAGTTAGAAACTGCCGAAACAACCAGGGTCAACTTATATCGGAACCTTTTTTTCATTTGCCCTCAAAGAAAAAATATCCAGATTATTATCAACAAATCAAAATGCCTATTTCATTGCAGCAGATCAGGTAAAATGGTATTCTGCATTTTTACATATTTTAAATTTGTTGTTTTAACAACTGAAAGGAAAAAAAGAGTTCTGTTATATACTAAGATACTATGCTATTACCACAAATACCAAAATAATTTTATTTATTGTTTTGTTTGTTTGATTTTTAAACCATCCAACAATGAAAACCCTAAGTCCGTAATGGTGAACCTATGGCACGCGTGCCAGAGGTGGCACACAGCACCTTCTGTGGGCATGTGAGCCGTCGCCCCAGCTCAGTTCTACCACACATATGCACATGTGTCCTGCTGGCCAGCTGGCTGCGTGTGCATGTGTAGGTTGGGCCACATGCACGGGGAGCATGAGGGGGGGCCACCCACACATGCACACGCACATTGCATTTTGGAGGTTCAGGCACGCATATGCACATTCGCACACGCACGCTCTGGGCACTTGGTCCGGAAAAGGTTAGCCATCACTGTCTTAAACCCTCAAGTAGAAATTAAATGTGAGATTGGGTAAAAAACCTTTTTTCACTTTAAAGTACCAAATTCTGCTTTACAAAAGTATTTTTTGCAGCAGTGATAAAAGATTGTCTTTTCTACAGAACAAAACTGAAGAATCACGAATACGAAACCCTCGACCATTTGGAATGCGATTTAAACTTGATGTTTGAAAATGCAAAGCGTTATAATGTTCCAAACTCAGCCATTTATAAGAGAGTTTTGAAAATGCAACAGGTTATGCAGGTAAAATTTGCACTCTGTTCAAAGGAGTTAGTATTTGGTTCATTCGTTATCTAAGCTGGCAGAAACTATTGTCTTTAAAAATATTTTTTTCTCTACTTAGTTTTTAACTAAGCATCATCTTATATACTTTCTCAAGGAAAGGACCTTTAGTGGTCCTATTCTGGTTAATGCTAAAGAATCATTATGTGATGGTATTTTTAAGCATAAAATTTTTACTTAATTAATTGTTCTAGAATGGTTTATTTAGGTAGGTCCAATTTAATGTTTTCCTATGATACAAATGAACTAAACATGCTTTACTTGAAACTTTTCCTCAATGCATGAAACTGATCTATTTATCATTGCAGAATGAATTTAGCTGTTTAATATTCATGCATTTTAGCATATTCAATGATGTGAATTGGATCTATGATTGGTTACATTTCAGGCAAAGAAGAAAGAGCTAGCTAGAAGAGATGAAATTGAGGATGGAGATAGTATGATATCTTCTGCCACATCAGATGCTGGGAGTTCAAAAAGAAAAAGGTATTTGCTACCAATATATATGTCTGTGTTTGGGACAACAGTAGTTTTCTTTAACTCTCAATTATTCTCACCAAGTATCTCATCAGAAATGTCTTTAAGACAAAAAAATACATAGTCTAATTATCTGCCATATCCTGTTGAAATTTTGTGCAATCTTTACTTTTAAACCTGAAGACGTGGCTTTTTTACCAAGCAGGCTGTGGCTGACCATTTTTAAATTATTTTTAAAATTTAAATTGCTGAATTTTAATTTTTAATATTGCCCCTTTTTAATTCTTTTAATGTTTAATGTTTTAATGTCTCAATGTTTTATGTTCCTGTCTACATTGTATATGTTTTAGTATATTTGTATATATGTTTCTATATGTTTTTTATATTATCTATGTTTTTACTGTGAGCCACCCTGAGTCCTTTGGGAGAAGGGAGGCATAGAAATTAAATAAAAATAAAAATAAAATAAACACAATACATAATTCTGAGAAGCGTAATTTATAGAACTATGCAAAGTATCAGAAAGAGATCCTCAGTTTTAAAAAAATGACCTTTCTTAGAAACTTAGAAACTAAAATAATTACGTCCTTTGAAAATCTGACACAATTGTTTCAGAACCTAAACCTGCATAATTATATTTGCACATCTTTGCTACATAAGTATTGTCTATGCAAAAAAAAAAAACCCCACACAGATAAACAAAAACAGCTTTTAAAGCAGCCATGAAAGTCTTACAAAGAATTGTACTTACTTAACTTTAAGTTGATGTATGTGGCTGCTAATCTCGAAATGTGACTGTGGGTGGCTAACAACACATTAAAACAGTTTTAAAAAATTGTCAAGAATGAAGAAAAACCAGTAATGGTCACTGAGGACAAAACTAAACAAAACGGTTAACATGGAGCTTTCAGCTGGCTATCTCACCCCAAGAATCCCAGGCGTTGCACATCCAGGCCCTCAATGCTTTACAAAAGGCCAGTAGGATCAGAACAATCTGATCTTAGGAAGTTTGGCAAGTGGTGCGACTGGTTCCATAAGAAGGGGTGGTTTTGCAAATGACCATGTCCCATACAGTGGTAGTGTGAGCCCTGGAGCCCATCTGACAGGTGGGACTTCTAGGGAACAACTAGTACCTTGAATGCCACTGGAAAGTATACTGGGGTCTATTGTAGCTTATGGAGCAGAAGGGTAAAATGGGAGTATCAAGATGTGCCTATAATTGCCCATACTGTTGCAGTTTTCAGATGGCGTTCATAGGCAACTCTTATGTAGAATGCATTACAATGAATCCGTTCAGGAGATGATTATGGTATGAGTGATTATGAGCAAAGAGCCTCCCATTTCAGGAAGGGGTGAAATTGGCAGATAAAATGAAATTGTCCTGGCCATGGCTGCACCTGCTCTTGGGATAGAAGCTATGAATCCAGAAGGACCCCTAAAATTGTCTAGGTTCTGTTTGTGTATTCTTGAGAACCATTTCATCATTGTTGTTTAGATGTAATCCTGTTCAGTCTTAAATTTAAAATATTAAATCTTCATTGCCAATATGCTTCAGGCTTCTTAAAAGACTGAGTAATGATTTCAGGTAATTAGAAAGTAAGATAATTATTCCCAGAAAGAAAGAAAGAAATGCAATGTTAAGATTGCTATTCTGGATTAATATATCAGAACAGTAAAAATTGGCTATGTAAATCTAGTCAACTATGTCAAGAAAGTCACACATATAAAATTTCAGTAAAGGTTACTAAGCTTTTAAGTCTCTGGTCCTTTCTTTTTTTCCATTAGACCTTTTTACTTTGCAACATCCAATCTGGGTCATTCCTTTTTACTGTATTTATTCATTCATACATACACTAGATAATATATAATCTAATAAAAAGGTTTTCAGTGAAGAAAATAGCAAATGATTCTGGTTGCATAGAGCAAGATTAACGTAGTCTTTTTGTCTCTCTTTAAACTCAACAGTAAAAAGAATATAAAGAAACAGCGAATGAAAATCTTATACAATGTTGTTCTTGAAGCACGAGAACCTGGAACAGGCCGAAGGCTGTGTGAGCTGTTTATGGTGAAACCTTCCAAAAAAGACTATCCAGATTATTACAAAATTATTTTGGAACCAATGGATTTAAAAATAATAGAACATAATATCCGTAGTGACAAATATGCTGGAGAGGAAGCTATGATAGAAGATATGAGGTTAATGTTTCGAAATGCAAGGCATTATAATGAAGAAGGCTCACAGGTATAACTGAAGGAAAGATATTTTACAAGTTATCCCTATTTCCTTACTCTGTAAATTACTATAAATAAAACCTATTTTGGAGTTTTATTATATGAATTTCACAGTATTTTTTATACTTGTGTAGGCTTCTTGTGTCAATTTTGTTCAAAGCTGCCTATACATTTTAAAAACATCTTAATCATGAGGATTTGTGTTTGTTTTGGGTTTTTTTTGCAAAGAATAGGATACAAATGGTTGCAGTTACTAGGATTGTTTAGTCCTTTAGAAATAATTCTCAGCGTATTGCATCAGATTACTATTTGGAATTAAATTATTGCATGATAGTAATCTGAAAATCAGTTTATCATGCTGATACTGAAATAATAGATTACAGTTGACAGCTAGGAAATGTCTTCCGTACCTGTGGTACCTTGGTACTCTTCGTTAATTGGTTCCCGGAGGTGCGATGAGTACCAAACAGATTTTTCCCATAAGGAATAGTGTAGTGAGTCACAAAACAGTTGACACCAACAAGTTCTAGCTTGTGTGGTGAGAACCAAACAAATGGTACCGGGTCAAAATGCAGTTTCAAAGCAGTTGAGTACCATGGTACCAATGTACCAACCAGGCTACTTGTTACTAGCAATTTTACCTGCATGAACTTTTAAATGCTATCCTTCTTTAAAAGGCAGATTAATAGCAGATTTGATGGATTATTTAGCTTTTCTTTTCATCCTGAATCATTCAGCTTTACAATACTGGCATTGGGTATTTTAACAAAAGGATTAAAAACTGTCACTGTGTTATTTTTAGTTGCCAGCCAGCTCCAACAAGGCCTGGTGTTTGTAGGACACCTTATCTTTGGAACCATGATGATTGTCACATGACCCGGCTATATTTTGGTTACACACCTGGTGTTATACTTTATGCGCATGTCCAGAAGACAATCTTTGTTTTGCTTTCTATTTTCCTGTTTCTTTTTCTTCTCTTTGTGTGGCCCGCTGGTGAGCATCTGCCATAATGTAGGCAGTTAGTATTTTTACTTTTGTTTCCAAATAAAGTTATTAGAATATACTTGGGGTTTTGTTTTAATTATTTTGGAATGCAATGGAGAAACCAAGATTCGCCGACCTCTATCAGACAAGGAGTTGGTGATAATGTGAAAAACCTCATTTGTAGTTTTGAGGGGAGGCAGGGCGATGTTTCAGACTCTAATTTATGCCCTGTGAAAAACAAGTTCCTACCTACTTTTTTTACATTATATGTAATTTTATAATACTTCCTTTAGGATATGAAATAACCAGTATTGTGAACATGGAAAATAAGAAACTGATAAATAAGATTTTGGAGCGAGCCTCAAAATCTCACTTAAGAAAAGGCCTTTCACATTATACACACTTATTCTAGAAAGATGCTCTTAGATTTACATTTAGGGGGCTAGAGTGGGCCTACCTGCTGCCAATTTCTTAGTACAATTTAAGGAATAATACTTTAACCCTTAAATATATTATAAATATTTATTAATCAGCCTCCTGGCCATTACAATTCATGCCATTAATGGATATGTACACCAGTGCTAGCTAAAACACCAGGCTCATATGGTTAAAAAGCATATTTTACATATAAATTTGTTGCTTTATACATTTTGATTATGAATTAATTTTAATTTCTTTTTATAATTAATAGGTTTACAATGATGCTCATATTTTGGAGAAAATTCTTAAAGAAAAAAGAAAAGAATTGGGACCTCTGCTTGAAGATGATGAGATTGCTTCCCCTAAATTAAAGTTAAGTAAGTAATGCTGGTCAATTTTCATTTGAATAGGTAATGTTTATACAGTGGATAGAAAGCTTGTTGAATAATTGAAATAGGTTATTGGAAATACAAACTGAATATACGCTTAAACTTTTGCTTACTTTTTAAATATAATCGAGAAAGATGCATAAACAAAAATCAATGAATAATAACATCTATTAGCAACAGCAATAACACTTAGACTTATATACCACTTCATAGTGCTTTATAGTCCTCTCTAAATGGTTTACAGAGTCAGCATATTGTCTCCAACAATCTGGGTCCTCCTTTACCAACCTTGGAAGAATGGAAGGCTGAGGCAATCTTGAGCCAGTCAGAATTGAATTCCTGGCAGTAAGCAGTAAGTCAGCCTGCAATACTGCATTCTAATCATTGTACAACCGTGGCTCTTGAGTAAATGAGTGTTATTACTCATTTATTTTTGTTATTTATGAATCTTTCTCAATTATAGTTAATATTTTGCTTGCTAAGAGAGATAATTCACAGTATTAGGACCCTAATAATTTGATCCAAATAAACTACATGTATTAAATTCATATGCTAGATTTCTGGAGCATAGGACATTCTAACAGTTGATGTTAGATTAACGCAGTGGTGGACAATAATCCAGCCTTCTAAGATTTCAGATAAATGATGTCTTCCAGAGACCCAATTGCTCCTATTCTCATCCTTGAAAACTTGCAAAATGCCTTAAAATGAGGCAAGACTCTAAGGCACCTTTGAGATTTTAGGGAAATACATTATAAGTGATACTTATAAAGAAGTAATTATTATTACAACAACTGTGTTTTGTTTTAACTTTGTAAAATCATACTTGGCTTTAATAGCATTTACTGTAAACCTTTAACATTGAACATGGCTTTAGTTAGCAATATAAATTATTAATGATTCAGATATAAATATTAGTGCTGCATTTTATACGTCGTGGTTAATGCCATGACCCAGAGGTTTCTAATGTTTATGAACCATACATAGGTTTTAGCCTTATTTTTTGTGCAGTCACAAAATTGTATGTAAGAATAAATAGAATAGAATAGAATTAGAGTAGAGTAGAGTAGAGTAGAGTAGCATAGAATAGAATAGAATAGAATAGAATAGAATAGAATAGAATAGAATAGAATAGAATAGAATAGAATTCTTTA
>JANHFM010002308.1:96737-114427 GCA_032468115.1 Grayia smithii
TCCGTCCTGCCGTCCTTCCGTCCTTCCTTCCTTCCCTCCCTCCCTCCCGCCCTCCTGGACAAACTGGCCCTGTAGTTTTCTTAGGATGATTTCACAAGTGGCTTGCTATTGCTTTCTTCCTAGGGTTCAGACAGGGGGACCCTATTGGTTTGTGCCAAAGGTGGGACTAGAATTCACTATCTCCTGGTTTCTTAACCACTATACCAGACTGGTTCTTTGGGTTTTTCTGTGATCATGCTGAACATAGTGATTGTGTTTGCTTCCCAGAGCTATATATGTGAGATGGCAGATATATAAATGTAACAAATACAATAAAATAAATATATACTTTGAGTTCAAGTTAATATCCTTTGCATTTGTTTTGTACTTTTTGTATCAACTGAGAACTGAAAAGTATTGCTCCTCAGCCTTCTCTCTTTGGCTCTCAAAACAAGGAGTGGAGTAGAGTAAATCCTACTTCAGGCTTAAATAAACGTCTGCCAACAAATTACCAATAGGATTACCAATGCATTCAGCAATTTATATAATTTAATGGCTAATGTAAGGAATTTTTTGGTCACTTCTGCCACTGCCTTCACTTTTTTCTTAAGTTTAAACAGGAAGTGATATCCAATAAAACGCACATTTCTCTTCAGGTAATCTGTTGGAACTATGTGGAGGGTAGGGACAAGGTAATATATTTTCCTACACTTCTGTTTTTCTTTTCATTGCCTTCTTTATGCTTAAATGGAAGAGAGTTGGCTGATGTCTTACAGAAAGCTTTTGAAATTAGGCCAAGGACTGCATTAATTTAAGCTGAATGCTCTAGATGGCTCAACAGCTACTGATTGCTCTTCCCTGATGTAGATCCCAAGTGATGATCTGGTATCTTCCAGCAAAACAATAAGAGTAACTTACTTAAAGCCAAGAGAGAAGGGGGAGTGCTCTGAGGTGGCTTCCTCAGCCATACTGACTAGGTGTGCTGGGAATTACAGTTCCAAGACTCTGAAGGGCACCAGATTAGGTAGTTTTTTATTGTGTGATGCACAGTCACATGCACAATGATGAGGTAGGTTGGGTTTATTAGTACTAATGACTCTGAAGTTCTTTAGTATTTGAAAAAGGGCTGCTCTCTATGGGATAATATGATTTTATCATTTGCATACAGCAGTAGACTTATGTATGCTTGATTGCCCACAAAAATCATGAGGAATTTTTAAACACAAACAACCCCACGCTTTAATTTTCCATTGAAGAAAATGTGTATTTCTGTATCTGAAATACAATGAGCTTCAATCCTCAGAAGATTCTTAATTGCTATAAGTTTCAATAATTCAGAAGTAATATTGATCGTAGAGATGACACTTGGACTCCAAGATGGGCAAAGCTCTGCCTTTCTTTGGAGACAACACACTGTCAGTCTAACGTCATATCTAAATCAGCAGGTTAAATGCAAAGGTTATTTTTTTATTACACATTCTTGATCACCAGAATTACCGACATTGTCTTCAGGACTGGAAAATTTAAAGGAAAAAAATATTTTGAACAACTATGGTGAAAGGGGGAAAATGAAAGAGAAATCCTAATGAAAGCCATAATGCTCTGAAAAGAACGTTTTTGATACAGATTCAAAAGTTTGATTAGATAGTACTACCGCATTTCACCCTAAAAGAGGGTGAAAAGGGGTGTGTCTTATACATCAAATGTTGCTCGGCCACCCGCTGGTCCCAACCCTTTAGCCTCTGCCTCCCATCAATTTACCTCCTTAGAGCAAGCAGAAACAGCCGGTTTAGCTTCAGCACAGCCTAATTAACATGTTGATTGTCCCAACGGTCAGCTGTTCCAGGCTGCTGCAATTGCCATTGCTTGCTGCGTGGGCCTCTGCTGCTTGCAGCAAGGAAATAAATTGCTGGAAGATTTTTTTTTCTTGTGCTAATCAAGCTATGCTGAAAATGAAAATAAAAGTAAAGCAGGTTGTTTGCTGCAAGGAGGTAAAATTGCTGGGAGGCAGAGGCAGATTTCTTTTTCAGCAAAAAAGCCTCCTCCAGGAAGAACCTTCAGAAAAGAAGTATCCAAACAGCTTCAGTAAAAAAGCCTCAGAGACTTTTTTTCTGAAGCTCTGTTTGGGAGGCTTTTAGAGGCAGAAAAAAAAGGTTTTTTCTTAAACGGAGTTTCAGAGGCAGAAAAAAAAGCAAGGCACAGAGCTCATAACCATGGAATCTGCTGCTAAAATTCAACTTTGGAAACAGCTGATTGGGGGTATTCCAGGAGGCAGATCCACTCCCAGTCATCTTTTTTCTTATTTTCCTCCCCAAAAACTAAGGTGTGTCTTATATTCCGGTGCGTCTTATACTCTGAAAAATACGGGTAGTTGATTTTACAACAGAGAAGAATGCCTCTTCCCAGCACTACAGAGATTGTAGAAATACTGTGGCTGACAATATTGAAGGTGATTTAGAGGTTTTCTTTCCTTCCCATCAATTCCCACCATTGAAGAGAGAAATCAGTGCAGTATCGTTCTATACCCAGGACTGAATTCTGATTGGTATATACCGTAAGGGGAAGTTGGACATAGGAGAATAGGTTTCCATTTGTCTTGAATCCAAGTCAGGTCCCTTAAAATGGAGTAGACCATTATCACTTTCAAAACTTTGAACTTTTCTTTTCCTCAAGTGAATGGACTGTTGCCTGGATCGTGTCTCCTTTCTGGTCCCTTATCCAACTAAGAATTACTGAAGCAATAGCACTAGCAATAGCACTTAGATTTATATACCACTTCACAGTACTTTCCAGCCCTCTCTAAATGGTTTACAGAATCAGCATATTGCCCCCAACAATCTGAGTCCTCATTTTACTGACCTCAGAAGGATGGAAGGCTGAGTGAACATTGAGCCTGGTGAAATTTGAACTGTCAAATTGCAGGCAGCAGGCAGGCAGCACAAGTAGCCTGCAGTACTGTACTCAAACCACTGCACCATCTTGGCCTACTTCATATTAAGGCCACAAAGGACCTCTCTACTTCCCTGAGATAAATAGGCTCAAAAGTCTCCTATGCTGTTCCAACTCAAAGCAAATACAAGGGATTTTATTCAGAAAATGGTTTCTTAAAGATGTGGAAATGGATGGGTAAATTTTAATATAGGCAAATAACGGTGGAAAAAAGAGGCGTGCTATGTAACCTAATGCAAGGAATTAATGGTTGTTGGGGAAAAAAACATTAAAATGGTTATGTGAAACAGCACATTTCTGCTCGCTGGTTTATTTGGAAATTGGGTATGTCAGGAGAAATGTAAAAGTAAGTCGAATGTAGAATGGTATACTTTAGAAGTTTGGGTATTAAATAAGAAGAGTTGGGGTCAGAAATGACTGTGAGTGAATTAATAAATTAGCGATCACAAAGAGCAAAGGCAGTGTGTGAATTAACATATGGATGCTGTTGAAGCAAGAATGGTCTTCAAGGATAGAAAGATGTGGAAGGGTTAGTGGAAAATACTGATGTAAACTGGACTTAGCTATGTTTCCCTGACCTGCCATTTAGCATTTGTTTAGTTTACACTTTATTGCTTCTTTCTGTGTTCTAATGAAGAGAAAGTCTGTGTTCAGTAAATATAGACTTTTTTTTTCTTTTCTAGGAAACCCATTATTCCACAAAAGGAGCCATCTCCACTTTTAGAGAAAAAAATTCAGCAGCTAGAAGCAAAGTTTGCTGAGTTAGAAGGTGGAGAAGAAGATATTGAAGAGATTGGGGAAGAGGAAGGTGAAGTCGCAGAAGCACCAACAATATCTCAACTGCAGACGCCACACTCCAATGAATTGGATATAATGCCATATACTCCACCACAGGTAATATGACTTACTAAATCATATTGGCGAAAGGAAGATATTTTTATGAACTGTGTAACAATGTAAGTATGCGTGAGTGATGTAATGTGCTCATGTAATAAATTTACACGTCAGATGCATGACTCTGGACGGCTAAAAGTTAAAAAGAATAAAAACATATTAAAAAGAAAACTAAATTTAAAACAACGGAGAAAACATAACAAAGTTAACACCTGAGAATGCTCAATTAACACAACCAAGGCCAAGAAATAGGCTCACCCATACTATTGGTTTCAGGTTTGATGGCAAAGCCAGTTTTCAGTGCATTGTGAAAAGCCAGCATGGTTGGGACAAATCTAATTTCTAGGACGGGTCAGCAACCTTAAACACTCAAAGAGTCACAAAGGACCTAACCGGAAGCTCACGTTCAATTCTGGAGCTGACCGGAAGTCAGGTTCCCCCATCATAGTCTCCTCCTAGTGCAGTATCCTTTTTCCTCTGCCAACTGGAAGTCTGTTCCCTCCACCATAGAGTCTCCTCTAGCATGGCATCTTTTTCCTTCTACCTGTCCTAACCAAAAGCCCTGTCAGTTGTGGAGCCGACCAGCAACAGGGAGCCACAGCAGAGGGATGAAAGAGCCTCATGCGACTCCAAGACCACAGGTTGCTGACCCCTGTTCTAGGAGAATGATGTTCCAGAAAACAAGTACCACAAGCAGAAAAGCTTCTCTTCCTGAGCCCTGTCAGATGGCACTTACGAATGGGCCCTGAACAAACCTCTCCTGCCAGATGATAGACACCATTGGGGAGAATCCTTAGCATCAGTCATTATTTAATTGATACAGTTGTATAGACTTGCAACAAATGTAACATTGTGGTACTATGAAACATGGCAAATGAATACTCTTCATTGCTTGTAAGCTATTTGAAAGGATAATTTGTTTTTTATTTTTATCCTTTATTATTTTTTTGTAAATAACTCAAGGCAGAAAACATATCTAATACTCCTTCTTCCTCCTGTTTTCCTCAAAACAAAGAGATCATTTGGGCTGAAAGAGAGTGACGGGTTCAAAGTCACCCAGCCAACTTTTATGCTAAAAGTGGTATTAGATCTTACTGTCTCCTGCTTTCTAGCTGGTGCATTAAACATTTGTTAACTCTAAAAAGTGCTGTATAACGATTTTGAATAATAAGCAATACAAGTTACAATACAAGTAACCCTGGACTTGTATTTAGTGACTCTTCAAAGTTATAATGGCACTGAGAAAAGTGACTTATGATCATTTTTCACTCTTATAACTGTCGCAGCAATCCCGTAATCACTTGATCAAAATTCAGACACTTAGCAACCGGCATGTATTTATGGTGGCTGCAGTATCCTGGGGTCACATGATCACATTTTGCAACCTTCTGACAATCAAAAGTCAACAAGAAAGTCAGATTCACTTAACAACCATGTTAGCTAACTTAACAACTGCAGTGATTCACTTAACAACTGTGGCAAGAAAGCTTGTAAAATGGGGCAAAATTCCCTGGAAATTTTGGACTCAATTGTGGTCATCCGCCGAGGACTATCTGTATCAGATACATTCCAACTTATGAAGATTCTCCTGATTTTAGGAGGCGGAGCCAATGATTTACCATAACATCCAGGTACTGTACATGGCCTCTGTGTTTTTTCTCATTTCCCCATTTTAATTTTTTTCTGACTAATTTACAGAAAGTTTCAGATTCATTATAAAGTGTGTGACATATCTTATAACTATCCTACAGCTTATACAGCTCACATACAGTTGTGATGGAGGTCAGGTGATCTACACATAATAAACTTGAAGCACTTCTTTAATGGTCAAAATAGCCAATCTGAGGCAGCATTCAAATTGATTAAATAAATACATCTGAATTTTTCTATACATTTATGGCAATCTCTCTCTGTTCTTCCTTTATAGTCCACTCCAAAGTCTGTTAAAGGCAGTGTAAAAAAAGAAGGCTCTAAAAGGAAGATCAATATGAGTGGATACATCTTGTTTAGCAGTGAGATGAGAGCTGTTATTAAAGCTCAGCATCCAGATTATTCCTTTGGAGAACTCAGCAGACTGGTTGGAACAGAATGGAGAAATTTGGAAGCCTCTAAAAAAGCAGAGTATGAAGGTAAATCTAAATCAGAAAAAGATGCAATGTCTAAACAGGCAAGTCCAATTTCTGTCTCGAAAACTTTAAACAGGTAATTGATTACATCCTGAGCTGCCCATAATAAATTAGATACGTTAGTGGTGGTGAAACTTCCAGATAGGTTTGGAAATTAGAAAAGCAGAAGTAATAGAACCAGAGACCTGAATCGGAGAATACCAAGTGAATTTTTAAAGCAAGAGGTTTTGAAAAGAAATGAGATTGAAAACTGAAAAGAAAAAATTACAGTAGACATAAAATATAGAAAGAAGACTGAAATCTGTATACTAATTCAAAATAACTGATCCAGGGATTCTGCTACAAGTCTTAAACCATATAGAAATAAAGTGTTAGATAAGTATAATTAAATGTTACTGAATAAGACAACAAGAAAATAAGGCACCGGCATAGTGTGAAAAATATGTTTGTTCAAAACTGAAAGACAGAATAGAACAGGAAAGGGCACATTTTCATGTGTTGTTTCTAAATTATCAACATTGCACATCCTATATGGATGAATGATGTAGCAAAACATATAATAAGATTACTTACCAACTAAAATTTGTCTCTGTAGAAAAGTAACATATCCTTTCATTAATTATATAAAACAAAGAACTGCAACTTAATGAAATTTTGCATTTTACTTAAGTTATTGAATCCAATTGTTTTTTTAATCCTATGTCATAGTGATTTAGTTGTTTAAATAACTTAATTTTTTAATTTAACAATAAATCTCCATATATTTAAAAACCATATTTTCCTAATCCTATAATATTTTTTAAAAAATATTGTACTATTGGAAAATGAATTTATAAATGTTGCAGAATGAACAATTCAATTATTTCAGAACAAACTGAATTTTAGATTAAACTTTGTATTGGATCTTTAATTCTTTCATTTGGCTTTTCTATTGGTTAATTCTTCCATCTCTGTTTCAAAACATATATAGTCTATGATTTGGAATCATTCTTTTCATAATGAGTTGTTATATTGTTGTTGATATTGTTATTATATAAGACTCATAGGTGTTAACTATTTGTTTCCGTTAATCCTATGTTTTATTTTTATTAGAATCCATGGGTTGGATTCTGGTTTAGTTGTATTTAGAACGGACCTATTAAAATCAAGTAATAATGAACTGATTTCAGTATGCTGGCTCTAAATGTGTAAAGCTTGATCCTAAAACTTTGTTCTGTGACTAAATTTTATTAGTCATTTAGAGTGTGGGTGGAGCTGATAATAGCTAAAACAAAGTCAAGCAGTTTGTACTGTTTCTGCAAATGGACAAAGAAAATAATCCAGTCTGAAACTACATTAAAAATGAGAAAGAAACATGATTCCTTCTTAAATGATTTTTATGGAAAATGAAATGCTATAGAATTTATATATCAGTAAATACTTTTTAATAAAGAATAGAAAATAATTTTAATTGGATTTGTATTTTGGGTAGAGACAGTCATATACAGCAACAGTTGATCTGAATCTTAATTTTGAGGCTTTGAAAATGGGGCACTTTGTTCTAGATTGTTTTATAGACTCCTCACTTTGATTCAGAAGCTAGTTTTGACACAGAAAACTTAATGTCTACATTTAATTGTTAATAAATTATCAGTTTATTTTACAGGGATGAAAAGTACACTATTTTCACTTAGACAGAATTTGATGGGGTTTTTTTTTAAAGTAATATATTATGTCAAGTGAAAACGGCAGGATGGGGATTGTGCTAAACACTTTATTTAGTTACTGATACATTTTCTTTTTGCAGAATTACAATACGTTTCCTTACAGGCTTTTTTGTGCAAAATGGGGTCAGGATATATTACATACTGGATAGCATTGGTAAACCATTTATAATTAAAAGTTAGTGCTATCAGTTGAAAGCTACATATTTCCTTCCCCTGGCATTTTCCTTATGTGATGAATATTGGTTTTTACACATGAGAGGTTCCTCTCAATTGGACTGAAGAGCTGATCTGCTTTAAAAGTTATTTATTTATTTGCAATGTTTATGAGATGCTTCAATGGACATGATTTTAGCAAACCCGAGCAAACCAAATTAAAGTATATAATGAATATCTCTGTGCTTGAGAAGTAAACTGTTCAAAATTATAATAATCATAAAAATAACAAATAAAAATATGCACTGAAACACTTGAATGTTTAAAAATCTGCTGAAATAAAATTTCTTTAAAAAGTTTCCTGTACAGTATATAAGAATGGTAGGAGCCATTTGTGTCTTCAGGGGAAGCATGTCTTGTTAAATGAAGCCTAGTATCAAGAAAGCCCATCTCTTGGTCTAAGTCCCTCTAATCTCTGATGGGAGAAGGTGTCTTAGAATAAGCTCCCCCTTGATAGCAATAGCAATAGCTCTTAGATTTACTGTATGCACCACTCCATACTGCTTTACAGTTTACAGTGTCAGCATATTGCCTCCAACAATCTGGGTCCTCATTTTATTGACTTCAGGGTGGAAGGCTGAGTCAACCTTGAGCCAGTCAGGATCGAACTCCTGGCTGTTGACAGAATTAGCCAGCAATACTGCATTTTAACCACTGCACCACCAGTGTTGAGTGTTTGAATGATATGCAGAACCATGTCTGGTAAAGTATTCCCTGATACATCCCAGTGTCATATCATAAAGGCCTTTTTAGGCAACAGACAGCACTCTTAATTGGGCCCAGAATCCTAATGGATCTCTATGACTGCTAACCTTTTGTGTCATTTTGTGTCAGTTGCAGCTTCCAAGTTATCTCCAAAAGCTTTGATTCCACAAATTCCAAATCCATCCAATTCAGTTTGGAATTCAGCCAAATGCATATCGTTGCTTTAAACTAAAATGTAACATGACATGTGATGTAAAAGCGTCACACATTTGTTCCTGGCAAATTTTGTGTTGAGCTGAATAATAAGTAAATATAACTAGAGAAGAATAGATTAACACAGGAAAGAAAGAGTCCTATCATGCCTTTAACATTTCATTGCATCTCAGTCGCTGCAAGCCCTGATCTGAGCAAACTGGGTTTGAATGTGTTGAATTTGGCAGTGAAACTACAAAGTTTAACTTCTGCTTCTACTAATCATTTTTAATTGCTTTGTCATTACTATAATTTCCCTCTCTTTTCTGCTTATATCTAGCACAAATATTTAAGTCAAAATCATTTGTGAAATGTTGTCTGCTATTTTTCTGGTCATAGTCCAAGTTCAGGCAAATAGAATTTGTATGAAAAAATTTAAACTCGTGAAAGTATCTTTAAGATTGTTTCAATGTGATGTTTTCTTTTAAACAATCATTTATAAAAATAGTCAGATTCCTGTTTTTCTTAGTGAAATCAAAAGAGAACACATTCACTAAGGAATGCTGCCCTTTGATATGAATCATACATTGTAAACACTAAAGATAAGAAATTCTTATGTATCCTTACTGTTTATTCCTCTTACCCCCAATAGATAATACATGGATAGCTTTCCTTCTGTTGTTTGGTTATGGTTATAATTTCATGTTCCCTAAATATATGGATTATATATTTGGATTATATATTTGGAATGGATTATCACTTATATCCCTCTCCTTTTTTTTAAATATAAAAACCCACCCTTTTCTTATTTGACTAAAATACAGAAGTGTTTTGAAAACTGAAATGATACAATAGGAAGTGAGTTTTCAATCAGATAATGTATAAATGCTTGTCCCATTTTTGATTTTCTAACAATATTTTCATCATTTATCTTGGAAATAAGGCCCCTTTGCTCATAGCTTTCTTCCAAACGGTTAGGGTGAGTAGTGGCAACATTAAATCAATATCTGTAATGCAGACATTTTGGAAGGGTATTAAGAAAGACTGTAGAAGTAAAATTGCCACCTAAACAGATGTTATATTCTTGAGTAAAATTTACCCTACTTGTAAACAGCCAAAAGTTTGTTTAAATTACCAAATGCATCCAATGCATTATAATTAAAAACTTAAAACAACATTTCTGAAGGACCACAATAAAAGGAAAACATTAAAAACTTGTTAACATAGAGAAAATAGCAGAAATAGCTCACACTTGCTATTCCTTTGACAACATATATTAACAGCTTAGCGAAATCTTATTTTAATGGATTAATTGGAAGAGGATGTCCACTATATATGAATATGCACTAAATACAAAACTACATAATTGCATCAGTTGATGTAATAATAGTTTATCAAGTAACACAGATTATATGTTTTGCATCAGTTGTCATTTGGGAGCTGACATTAATTGCATACATTGCCTCATTTGCATCTGCATTTATTTGAGTCATCGTGGTCTTTTGAATGCAAAATCTGTTGTATCAGAGCCTGCTGAATTTAGGTTCCATTGTATTATCAGTTTGGTAAAGAGCAAATAAAGTGATTTAAAAAATGAGACTTCTTTATCAACTTCAGCCTTAGTAGTAGTAAAAACAGATTAATTCTATGAAGATCAATGTGCTTTGGAGACAGTGGATAGCTCGCTTACAGGTAGTCTTCGAATTATGTCTGTAACGGAGTCTGCCCAACTCATAACAGTCATAATGTAGGCTGGTCATGTGACTGACCTGATTTTATGACCTTTTTTTGCACTTAAGCGAATCTACGGTCGTTAAGTGAATCCTGCAGTCGATAAGTGAGCCAGTAGTTCACCATGGATGCAGTTTTATTGAAAACTAGAAATAAATGCTGATTTTCAACAAATACATTGTAAAACATGGTCACATGACTGCAGGACTCATATCCAGGTGCATATATTGTTTAGTATTAAACAGCTGCCATTCCGTTCGTAACACTTTTGGTGTTACAATTTTTAAAAAGGTGAGAAAGAATAAAGCCCATGGCTTAGATTATGAAACCACAAATGAGTGAGCAAGCTTTCAAACAAATACTATTTTCCCTTCCTCTCTTCTATAGCATATCCTTATCCAGGCTACTGCACAATTCCACAATCAGGTAGGACTCAGCAACACTTCAGATTCAAAGGCAAAAAAGTGCATAGGAACCTTAAACCAAATCTGTTTTTCCCCCCAGGAACATGCTACAGCTGCAGAAGGCAGCCAAATGAGGCTGTGAAAACATACAGCTGCTTTAAGGAGTTACAGACAGATGCTATGTGAGTGAGAGCCCACATGTTCCAGAGCACATTTTTCCCTTAGATTCTGTAGCCAAGCATAGTCAATTGCTTCCAAATAGGAGAAGATTTTGGGAAGCATAGAAGGAACGCAGACACAGAAAATAGCCTCCGCATCTTTCTTTCTCCCCATGGTTGTCTTGATCTGAGCCCGTATTTCTTGAAATCTTTGTGAATTTTAAAAGAATTCCTTTTTTTTTTTTTTGATGTTGGCAACTGAATAAGTTCAAAATTATATGCTGTATTACTAAAATTGTGTGGGCTTTTTTTTCCTACATAAGGCTAAATGATCAGAGATTTTTATTTTTTTTTTAAATTCTGGGTCATAAAACAGAACTGAAAATCTAAAATACTTTTACAGAGCGGGCAGCTAAGGTTGCTGAGCAGCAGGAGAGAGAACGAGCAGCACAGCAACAGCAGCAGAATTCTTCCCCCCGGGCAGGCACTCCTGTCGGGGCTCTTATGGGGGTGGTGCCGCCACCAACACCAATGGGGATGCTCAATCCGCAGTTGACACCTGTTGCAGGTAAAAACAAACACAGGGGCTCTGACCATTTTTCCTTCATCCACTTTACCAAACTCTTAACCAACCTAACAAAACTTTTTTCTTAAAATTTACCTTCAAAGCATCCTGATTTTGAGCACAATAGTTGCTCCCACTGTTAGAGATATTATATTTAATCATAAGCATGCACTCCTATCCTGACTAGTCCTATAACAGCACTTTTCCTAATTGGCGATCATGCACATAGTTTGAATTGTATCCTGTCTAACTTGGGTTTTTTTGCTATATCATCAGCATATCTTGGGCAAAGTGAATGATCATACATCTGAAGTGGGCTTCAGTCTACAAAAGTTTGTTCAGTAATGAGAATTAGCCTGTAATGTGCCACAAGTCCTTGTTTATTTTGTTCACATAATATAATTGATTTTCAGGATCCCATAAGCATCTTTATTTTGTTCTCACGATGGGTTAAGATTGTAACAAATGAGTATTTTATCTTCATGTTACCTTCCAGTTGAAATGATCATGTATGTTTGCATCAACACACAGGAAATGAAAAAAGTTGCAATTATTTTTCCTAGACCAGGAGATCTTAGGCTTATATTCACTGAACAGCAGCCTCCCTATATCACTGTCCACATTGGTCACTTTGGATGGAACATTGAAATGTGGCTTAATATGGCATACATTAGGTCTTGATGTTCCACTCTATCTGTGGCATGTCTGTAATGAGCAATTTGAAAGCTTCTACCAATATAACTGAGCCCAGAAGTATAGTGAACATTAGTTAAAATTTGGTGAAAGAAGCCAATTTTGAACCAAAGTTTATAATCCTTTTAAACAATGACTCATGCTTAGAAATTTGACTTTTTGATCAGAGAAGAAAAGAGGATTATGAGTCACAGGCTCATTCTCACAATGCATATCTATCATTTATTCTTTCTTTTGAAATGGCTAATGTACAATATCTCAGGTTTTAGTTCAAAGTCTTATTTCGAAATCTTGGTGTTGAAGTCTTACACCGTGCTTAAAGTTTGAAAGCAAGACACTAAACAAACAATCGCTTTTGAAATTTATATGGACCCATTTTCAAACCAATATAGTGTTCTGTGTGTCTTACAGCTGTTTCTTTGGGAGATGTAATGCATATAATTGATTTTGGAAGCATCAATGTATAGGAAATAGAAGTCTCAAACTAATATATTGGGGGGGGGTTTCTCTTGTTTCTCCTGTTGTCTGTACTGTATATTCACTTGATATAAAATAAAAAATGAAGCTAATATAATTCTCACAAACGATCATAATATGCTTGCAACATCCAGCATATTATTAGTTTTGGTATTAGACAACTATTTGTGCTGGATTCAGACTCTATTATTCCTAGAACAGGGATTACAACATTTTGGTTCTACTTATGCCTCCTGTGAATCCCTTCCTTAAATCTGTTCCAGAAGATGAAAGCTCTGAAATTACCTGAAAGGTGCACATGATAGTAGGCATAGACAAAATAAGAGAAAATGCTTCTTCCTTTAACTTCTACTTATAGAATACTCTTCTGTCTCCGTGTTTATGCTCCTTCCATGAAACAGTACTTTAGATTCTACCTATTGTTTTTGTCTTTGTCCTTTTTCTTTAATGGAAGTGTCATCATGAGTGGTCTTTACTCAAATTTTTACTCAATTCCTGAGCATGCTTAGCTGCGCATTGAATGCTTGTGCTGTGCTTTTGGCTAAGAATGTGATGTTTGAGCTATGGAATCATATTCAAATATCCCATCAGCCACAATTTGGGAACTCTTATGTGTCAGCTCCATGCTGGGCTGTAAGGGTGTTAGGCTACTTTAGGATTTCTCTAAAGAGAATTGACAACATTTGTGACTTGCTTTGAATGCTTGATAGGTTCAGTATAAATACTGAGCATAGCCATTAGTTTTATTGTTGGGCATTATGCAGTAGCCAGTATTGTTTCCTGTTAATTCAATGTCAGACATGGAGTACATCTTCCCGTGAATTTCTTTTGAGTATCCTTATGGGTTTTTTTACATAAATAATATTCTTGAGAATTTGGCTTTATGAAATGTATGGAGGTTTTCAAGGCTGTTGAGAATCTAGTCCAAGAAAGTTTGTGTTTTGAAGCAGCTTAAATTGTGAAGATTCTTTTCTGTGAAGTTTAATCTTTTGATATGAATATTTTATCTCTCCCTTATTATTTCATTAAAAATGGAGACAGTGAACATGCCTATTACTCCCTCCTCCTCCTATACTCCCCACAATAACAACCTGTGAGATGGGTTAGGACAGGTGTCAGCAACCTGTGGCTCTGGAACTGCATGTGGCTCTTTCATCCCTCTACTTTGGCGCCACAATTTTGAGAGGACCTTCCAGTTAAGTGGGGTGGGAAGTATGGCGTGCCAGGAGGAGACTCTTTGACAAGGGGTGGGTTTTCCGGTCGGCTCCACAATTGATAGGACAGGTATAGGAAAAAGGACACCGCACTAAACTCTATGGTGAGGGAACCGGACTTCCGGTTGGCTCCAGAATTAAACATGACACTTCCAGCTAGGACCTTTGTGGCTCTTTGATGGTTTAAGGTTGCCGACTCCTGGGTTAGGCTGAGAGAGTGGCAGCTGGCTTTCAAGCCTAAGGTGGGACTGGATTTCACAATCTTTTGGTTTCCAGCCTGATGTTTTAACCACTAAACCCTCTTTCAAAGTTTTTTTTTTAAGGGGTGTGTGGTTGAGCAAAGACTTCCTAACTAGAATATTCTTGTCCCAGTATACATAATTCTACCCTCTTATCCAAAGGGCATCTCCATTCCTTACATCATACCAAAAACATTAACAAAACTGTAACTATTACACCATATGGCTATATTTATCAACAGTTAATAGATGTTTGTTTCACTAGAATGATTTCAGGTATTAGATAAGGTTCACATAGCCATTGTAAATAATGAAAGTCATACAAAATATTTATTACTTCCAAAATTCTTTTCTCCTGTAAGTTGATAATAAAAATAATTACATTTGAATTAACAACTGTGGTTCCATCTGATACCATATAATTTATGTACATCAGTGCTGTTTTGACCTTCTATGAAGCCTACAAAATAGTTTGCAAAGATAACTTTTCCCAATTCTCTTTTTTCCCTGCCATTATCTTGATTATCTAAGGGAGCATCTTCTCCTCCATTATTTCTATTAGGGTAATAATCTTACTTCTCTCTCTGATTTTGCCCCACTTGGTTTCTTATGGATCTTCAAGAACAGTCCTCACTATATTTGATACCTACCTCAGACTTCCTCTAGATTAACTCTTTCAGTTGTCCCCTTCTCTTAATTCTCTTCCTCAAGAGACATGTCCACTTTTCTGCCACACTGTGACTTTTTAAAATCAAATATGTTTATTAGCAAATACAAATTATAGCTTTTGGCATTAGGTATTGACACTATCAGTATGACTTTTGGCAATTTAAAAATTTGGAATCATAATTGTAGAAGGTATTGTCTATGATGGAAAATGTTATGAAATTGCATAATAGCTCAGGTGTAGATCATGTTTCTCTCTTTAAATTGTTTCAATATTCAGAAGGTCTAAATGAGAATGAGATGAAGAAGAATAGTTTCTTCAGTATTGTTGAATTAATTTCTTACTTGTTTAAGTGATTGTGTCAAGCATAAGTTAAATAGTGAAACTGAGTGCTTTTTTTCTAACAATTTATTTTCCATGCAGCTACAATACTATACCATACCATAAATTCATGATGTGCTTATAACAATGTGGCATACGTTCATATAACCTACAGGAAATTTACATATGTTTGCAGTTAATATACTTTTAATGATGTAGAGTTTGTTTCCTTCAAAAAATATGCCAGTTGGCTAATACTAATTTGTTATAAATATTCTATTTGTCATTGTAACATTGTTTGTTTTTGCAAAGTACTAATTGTAGTATTGTATGGCAATACTGAAGATGCTTATGTGTGGGTAGTGCACGTCATTATTAATTTGACCATTTTGCATGTCATTGATGCATGTTTGAAATTTGTTGTGTCCTTTAAGGCATGATAGGTGGCTATCCACCAGTGCTGCCACCTTTACAAGGCCCAGTTGATGGCATTGTTAGCATGGGCAGCATGCCGCCACTTCACCCTGGGGTGCCTCCACCCCATCAACTTCCACCAGGCATGCCAGGCATCCCACCACCGGGTAAGAATGAACCTCCTCATTCATTCATTATCTCGTCTTTCTGTTCTCACCCCATTTAATCAGTTACTCTAGGAGAGGTTTGCAGCGTATGCACTTGTAGCTCCATTGATTGACTTTTACTGACTGTCATAGATCTTGGATATTGAGCTGTTAATGTGAAAATTCAAAGAAAAATCTCTTAGATACAGATAATACATATACTGGTATATTAAATTTGTTGGCAAAGCAACATATGTGGTCAGTCCAGTATCAAAAGGAGTTAACTAGTAAAATGTAAGAATGCTTCAATTAGTGCATAAGGGCTTGACTTGACCAGAGATGTGGAATATTAAAGGCTTATATTTCCATTCCTTGTGAATACGTCAGAAGTCTTGTTTAAACTGGGCTAAATCCAACTAACTCAGAATACCAGGAGAAATCTTTACCTCAGTCTGTTTTTCACTTCTACCTTTTAATATTGCAATCACTTCAAATGTGTACAGTATATCCTGTTTTCAGCTGCTTGATTTAATAGTAGATCAAGTAAAATTTTACACCTAATCCATGATATTTTTTTCAGTACACTATCTTATATACTATATTCTAAACTCAAGACTTGTCCAAGAAAAAAAATCAGTTCCTATCGTAGTTAAATGTACTTTTTACATTTGCCCTGAGCATTGAAGTACATTTTAGTCACAGCATTCCTGGCTTATGTACTTAAAATTGTATTGCATTATCTATTATGGTGAAAGTAATATTAACCAAAAGTTAAAGATTATTTAACGTTCTATTCCTATCTTTTTTAAAAAATATAGATGCACAGGCAGTTATGAAAACCCCAGTTACTTTACTCTTTTTTCCCCTGCTGCTAATTTTTAGTTTGCCTTTTCTGCATGCATTGGATAAATTTAGGTAGAAACTAATAAAGATTATGTTTGCATGTCATACTTAATGTAAACAAGTGCTTCCAAACCATCCATCAGTGGTTTGGCAATAATTAAGCATGGTACTTGAACCTAGAATAATGTTACATCTAATTTGTTATACATATGTATATAACATATATCTCTCCTGAGTTACACTTTGTGGTTTGTAGTAACCAGGAATGGTTCCATGCTACATTTGGATGACCCATTTATTTATTGTAAAACCACAAATGAGTTGTTTGGAAACCACAGCTTTCCATTTCAGGTTAAAGATGATGTGCATACAGTCAAAATCTGTGTCTGTCAGCAGGACTTGCTCAGAAGTCTCCTGAAAAGTTATTAATTGCAAGCAGAAATATATATTTAATGTTCTATAAATAAAGGGTATAAATGTGAGCATTTACTGTGGAATAATGACAATAAATTATGGCATACATTGACCAAGCACAAACCATTGGGCCCATCATGCAGTGCTGTGTTGAGTACTTGCAGAAATTCCATTGTGGTTATGCATGGGGATTATTTATGAATCCAGTGGAACGGATGTTATTTATTACTGGATGAAGTTAATTATGTGGAACCTAAAAACAAAACACACCCTAAACATCCAGGTGACATGATTAATGATATTGCTTTAAATATATATATTTTGACAAACAGTGGTTTTCACTTTTTTGATGTAGCATTAGTTTGTTATAATAGAGCAGTATATATTTTTTTGTTTTGCTTTGCTTTGTTTTTAGCTTGGAATAAGATTGTGATTTTGATATATTTTAAAATACAGGTGTTCTAGGACAAAACGTTTCCTCCATGGTAGGAGCCCCAGCACCAGGAAGTCCATTTGGGCAGCAGGTAGGTATAGAAAAATCCAATAAATCATATTCTGATATTGTCTTTTTTGAAAAAGAAAGGAACTACCGTAAATTCTGGTGTATAAGACGACTTTTTAACCCATTAAAATCTTCAGA
>JANHFM010002308.1:114527-128833 GCA_032468115.1 Grayia smithii
CGCCGGGTACTGACCTTGCAAGATGCATGGCTGGCAAACTCTTTATTTTAACTGGAAAAGTTGGAGGTCGTCTTATATGCCCAGTCATCTTATACGCTGGAATATACGGTATCTTCCAGTTCTTTAATGGGTGAATAAATGAGTGATAAGGAAATAACATCAGCATATTACAAATGAGTATATTTATAATGCATTTCTAATTTGCTGATGTTGCTCCCTTATAAACTTTTACTTGTAGGAGTCAGAAATGCTGGATAATCTTTTCAGTCAGGGAAGAGGTTTACATGTGGATAGGGCTAATAATGTCATAATATCAACATTGTTGGCTGGGCAGAAATTTGAAGATAGTTAATTTTTCCACCTGGTTTGGGGAACTTTACAGAGGCTTAAAATATCCATTTTGCCACTTAAACTGCATCCAAAATGAGAAAAAATAGTTTGGTTCAAGATTTTAAATTTTCATTTGGTATTTACTTTTCCCGTCCCCAAAACCTCTGTATTTTTAGACCTGCACATTCATGGAGAGTTTTGGGGCCTGAAATGACATTTTAATGTGATTACATTAAATCTTTGAGTTGTCCACACATGAGAAAACACAAGATATGCCAAAATCTGTGTTGTGGTTAGATGAGGAGTTACAGGATCCCTGTGAGGGGAATCTGTTTATTAGCCACCTATTTTATTAGATACACATCCCAGGACATGGCACCAAAATGTCAGCCGTCACACCTGCTGATGACTTTTGATGGATTTTTTATTTATCTGTGGTTGGGTTCAGTTGGTGATAGCAGGAGGGGAGAGATCAAGCCAGAGACTTCTGACAGCAGTGCCTCAGGCCTTGATTGTTCTCACCACTCCTACTATCTAGACGAGACCATTCATCAGCTTGGGATAAGTTTTTATATCCAGTTACACCAGCCAACCAAACGATGCTGTCAAAGTCTTGCCCCAAAGTCTGGAGACTGTGGGTGTTTGGATTGGGAGGAGCAAGTTTAAGCTTTAGCCTGACAAGAACAAGTTGCTGCATGTATTTGAACCACTTGGATCAGGATATGTTTCATTTTTACTCCTGAGCAGGTTTGTGTATCTACCTCAGGACACATGCTCAATTTGGGGGTTTTCTTGGACTTCTGCTTGTGAAGCAGATGATAGCTATGACCAAGAAGGTCTTCATACAGATTCAGAATAATGCTCCAATTACACCCATATCTGGACTATGAATTCCTTAAGACAATCACCCATGCTTTGGTCATCTTGTGTTTAAACTACTGCAATATGTTCCATATGGGATTGTACTTATCACTCGGAAGCTGCAGCTGGTCCAGAATGCCACAGCATAAGCAATTATGGGCATATCATGGTATGCCTTTGTAACACCACTGCTTTGTGAGCTGTACTGGTTACCAATAGGCTTCCATATACAATTCCAGGTAGCTAGCTATCGCCTATTGAGCCTTTCATGTCATGTATCCCAGTTATGTAAGGGGTTGCTTGTTTTGCATAGTTTTTGCCCTTCCTATGTAATTTAGCAGAGTCAACATGTTCCGGGCCCTAATTGATTAAACTCAGACCTTCTCTTTTGTAACATCTGCCCTGTGGAATATGCAGGTCCCACCTATCCTACCCTAATGTTATTTAAAGGACCCTTTACAACTCTTTCTTCCCCATCGCCTTGGGCTAGAAGGAGTGGTAGGCCTAATGGGATGATGGGTTTTTTTTTCTTCTAAACAGTCCTCTTTGCATTGTTGAGTTGCATTGTTTTAAATTGTTACATTGTATGCTGGCCAGAATTATGATAGAGTTGAGTGGCTATACATTAATTAAAAAATGGATTGATTTCTTTTGTGCACCATTTGGAGTGTCTTGAAATGTTTGGCATTAAGTTTAAACACCTTTGTGACCTGTCATGGGCCATATTTACTGCTAAACTGCAATGCAGTTGCCACATCTTTAAACTATTTTTGAATATTTTTGCTCTTTTTGTTGTGGAGTTCTTGGTGAGCTTAGTTGTTCACTTGTTGGCATTTAAGACTTATGATGTTGCCCAGCTAAGTATTGAAATGCAAGCAAACAACCTAGCTAATACTTGTCAAATATCCTTAACTATAATACTAAATATTTTGGCTGTTCTTGACTTAACTTCTAAAATGCTTTCTTGATATTGTACTTTGTATATTTCTAGATAGGTATGCTTGGTCCCCCAGGTCAACAAGCGCCACCTCCCTATCCTGGCCAAAACCCAGCATCTCAACAGGTCATGCAGCAGCCTACAACGCCTATGTTTGTCTCTCCTCCACCAAAGACACAGAGGCTTCTCCACTCAGAAGCTTATCTGAAATATATTGAAGGTCTTAGTGCTGATTCAAATAATATTAGCAAGTGGGACCAGACCCTTTCAGGTAAAATTACAAGGAAATGAACCTCTTAAAAAACCTCGACACTTTCCATATTCTAGTGTTCTTTCATCTTACCTTAGAATAGCATCTGCAAAGGAAAGTGTTTCACTCATTGTCCAATATAATTACACAACTCTATTTCTATCAGTAAATTGTAGACTTTTGTAGTTAGATTTACTTAGATTAATGTTAAGTTATATGGATAAATTTTAAAGGAAATTCTATTTTCTGTGCACTGATTTTGTATCTTTCCTTTTCACTTGCATGTAACTAATCTATTTGCTTATTTTACTAAATTATTCATATTTGTTCCATTTTTTTAGTTCAATTGTCTAAGGATTTACCAGATCTTTGCTACTGTGGCCCTGTTCAAAATCAGTTCCTATTTTTTGGTTCCATCTTATTTTAGTGCTAAATGAAAAATAGATGGCAAACAATGTGGAGCCATTGTTACTTTCCATAACTGACTTACACTTACCATGAAATATCAATCATAGAATTATAAATTATAGATGGGAATATTTAGGCATCAAGACTAATTACTTGTTCCTAAAATTCATCTTCCATTGTAACAACGTATGTCTGTCCAGCATCTGGTTGGTAGTTGATTGCCCTGTTGAACTACTATTAAGTTTTTCTGAACACTTGGCTAGAATCTTCATTTCTATAATTTAAAATTGATACTCTGAATTTTATCATCTGAATAGACAGAAAAAAAATCTTTATCTACTCTGTGATAATGATTCACAGACATGAAAAATGTTACCACATCTCGCTTTCCAGTCATCGTTTCTCATTATTTTCAGTTCCGTGATTATCAGCGTTGTCCTTTGAATCGTTTCCAATTCCCAACCCAGGGATTTACCATCCTGTATTCATGCATTTAAAACAGTAATGTCCAGTAATAACTGGATTTCTTTTGAAACTTGGCTCGAGGCTTATGATTTAATTAGGGCATCTGACAGAACCCTGACAAATGTATTTTGCATGTTGTATAATGCATCAGCATTATTGGTGAAATATAATTACATATTTTAAGGCAGTCTATCACTTCTGTGCTTTTCTTGTTTCAGCACGAAGACGTGATATCCATCTCTCAAAAGAGCAAGAAAGTCGTCTTCCTACACACTGGTTGAAAAGCAAAGGTGCTCATACCACAATGGCAGATGCACTATGGCGGCTTCGAGACTTGATGTTGAGAGATACACTTAATATCCGCCAGGCATACAACATAGAAAATATTTAATCTTTCAATGCCAACATATAAAAAAAATTGTGGAACATAGCTGTTTTAGTTATTGGTGAGGGAGAGAAAATTGTTTTTATTGCATCTTATTGTATATTGCAAGATTGTTTTTTTATAAGGACATTTTTAATAAGCATATTTCACTTTTTGTTATATTATGTTGACTTTTCTTAAATATACAGACTTGTGCATATGGTTGACTTGAAAGATGATCTCATGCTTGGTTCTAAAAGCAAAGCAAGGTTATATCTTTTTTTCTTCACAAATTCTGATAAGGTAGGGAGGGTGTTTACAGTTTATCTTGGAAAAACGAACGTTTATGCCTAGACCATGTTGGCATGAGCATCCCTGTGTTTATATGGTAGTTACTTCTGGCAGGTACATCACATATGCTTGAAGTTTTTTAAAAAAATAAAGCTACTGAAGTAGAGAGAAAAGATTATGGCAAATACAAGAATCTAAATATTTGGTCAGTAGGAGGATCTCAGGACTTGAAATAAAAATGAAAAATACTCAAACACTTCAATTAGTTCAAACACTTTTGACATTTATGAGTTCCAAGGTAAGTTTGTCCTGACCAATTTGTCATTTGTGAAGAGTCCTATAACCATGAACATTTACTTATGTTGCCAGTAGACTCTGAGCTAGGGAGAGAATGTGTTATCTATCAGCTTCATTTCTCCAGAAGAAGAAATCACGATAGCAGCTGGGCTTATAGAGATACGTGAGGAAGGATAAATAACTACAAGGGTGCAAATATTTCTTTTCTGCTTTCTATTTAATATGATTAAGTTTTTGATAGTATACATAATACTTTTGCATTCTCAGATCGCTTACAGAACATTTATATATTTAACAGAACATGACATTTTTAAGGATGCCAAGACCTATCTATATTTAATACATTTTAATACTTTTACATTTCTACCACTGGAAAAAAATGGATGTGTTGTTCTCGGAATAGTTAAGGTATTATTACAAATAATGCAGATTTTAACTGATCTTTGAAGGTAAGTAACAGGACATGTACAAGACAGGCTTGCCTAAATGCTATCCATAATTTGGCACTGAGATTTGTATACTGTTTTTTAAAATTGCTCTGATATAAACATTGCACTGCAGCTACTGAGAATTGCAAGTGCATAACCAGCTGCACTGCACTATTAAAAGGTTTAACATAATAAATAATGTTTTTGGTGGGTATTAAAACCCTGATTTTGCATATCTTAGTTGAAAAAAGTAAAAAAAAATATTTTCAAAAATACCTTCTTTTGGGATCACAGTTTTTACATCATTTTCAACTCTAGCATTTAGATAGTCCCTTTGAACTTGAAAAAATATTTCATGAAGTTTAATTCTCCTACCTAAAATTGTGTAGTTCACTGATTTGCTGCCTAATTTCATAAAACTTCTTAGTTTCATAGCCTTCCTCCAGATGGGACTGGAAATTGATAGAAAAACTAATTTTTCATTTAATTATAAAATACTTTAATTAAAACTTAAATACTTTGACTTAGTGGGGAAAATGTATGCATATAATTTTAAAAGCAAGTTTAAAAACATCAAATTTCATGGAGCTTAGAGCAAGTAGCAAGCTAAAACTTAGATGGTCAGAAAATATGTTTTTAGAAAAGTAGCTTGATTTCTAAGTAAAAACTAGAAATGAAAAACTGTGGTTTTCACTTTAGAAATTGTAGAATTAGATAGGTATCCAACTTTCAGTTCACTAGAATTGAAATATTCAATATACAACCCTGGTTTAATACAGATTACCCCCAAAAAATGATGGCGGAGCTATTTCAGAGATAGAATTTATACTTCTAGGATATAGCTTTTGACAAATCTAATGAAACACTTAAAGAGGTACAGTTATCAAATTAGGTACTAATATAAAATGTAACTTAATTGACATTACAGGAGAAATAGTTTATATCTTTAATATTTTATAATCTTTGGTACAAGCAACCTTAGTTTATATTGTTTAAAATATTTACAAACCTCAGAGAGACATATATATATATATGCTGCTATCTCCCAAGTTTATTTTTCCCTCCTGGGGTTTTCTTAGTTGATCTTATAGTAATTTTCAACATGGAAACAGTTGCAATGTTGGGAGCTGCTAAAATAAATGCATGCATGCTCTTACGGATTGTGGCCAGTTTGTTTGACATTACCTCAGATAATGGCATTTTGAACAACAAAGTTAAAGGAAGCTAACAGCACATCCTAATTCTTGAGTACTTAGAACTGCCATGGACATTTATTAATACAATCACTTTTGTTAAGAATTGCTAAAATTACACCAAAGAACTTGGAATTATTTATTTTTATTTATTATTTTTAAAAACATTTTTTTAAGATGAGACCCCTTTGGATGAGACACCCTTTGGATGCTGTGTAACGCAGAAGGATCACTGCCTAATCATTTATAGCATTATCTTTCCCAGAGACCTTACCTAAGGGGCAGTTTCACCACTCCTAACAGCATAGGAGTAAACAATTAGAACTGTAAATGAGGCCTTTTCTTTGGAAGTGCAGAGCACTCCTTAAACTATTAGGCTGGCCCTAATTATTTTAAATTTAATTTATTCCAATATCGTGTATAGGGGCATTTCAGTAACGTATAGGATTTAAGATTTGATGGTTACAATCCAGTATTGCACAATTAGCAGACTTAACTATTTTTTAATTATAATTTGTTGAACAGGAAAACAAATCATGTTTTATTTGTGGCCACTTGAATCCATTATTTGTTACCTTCCACAGCCATGCACTGTATTAGAATAAAAAGACTTTGGTTATTCAAATAAAAGTATGGGAACTGGTTGGCTTGAATGGAAAAAATATATCTATTTCAGTTTGAAAGTGATTAGTAGTTTATTGCCTGTTCTTTATTCCTTACTTTTTTTAAAAGAGCAAATCTGTATATTAATTCAAGTCAATGCGTATAACTTTTTTCCAGCATATATGCTTTTGGACCTGGTTAATCCATGCCTCATTTTTACATCTGGTTGTATAATCCAGTGGGTAAAGTGATCATTAGTCCATGTGCATGTACTATCAGTTTGTCTTTTTTGAGGCTTTTTAATTTAAATAAAAATAGTTTATAATTTGGATTAACCAGGTTTGATTGTTCCATCAAGATGTCTCATTTTTAGTTCTAGATAATTTTACTATAACTAACCATGTTCTGTAAAGAAATCACTATGACATGCAATATGTACATACTGGTTGTTACATTAGATACATAGAACAAGTTTTAAGACCTAGAGAAAAATATGCACATTTATCCTACATTCAAAAACCTTTCCAAAAAGAAACATAACCAATGAACTTTAGAATACCCAATTGTAAAATTGGTACACACGTAGAAACGTTCACATGCATGCTAAGCCATTAGTTATTGTTGTTTTATGGTTAAGTCACAACAGCTGGCTTCATGCATCATACAAAGTCAAAACGAAGCTAATCACATATGATGTGTGAAACCTGTCTGATTTGTCAGCTATGACTGATGGCTTAGTGTTATGAGTGGACTATAGTATTTGGTTGTTCATTAAACATATTAATACAATCTCAATTTATTACAATGTATGAACTGAGCCTATACTAAAGGTAGGTATCAAATTTTATGTATCTTTTATAGAACTTGTTTATTAATGGAATCAAAATAACAACACTTAAATAACCTTAATTTTATGAGCTAGGAAAACAAGTCTTCCTGGTTTTAAAGTCCATGTTGGAAGTTGGTGTGTTTTAAACCACCTTTAATCTGATCTGGGCTGATCAAAAAATTGAACAAAAGGATCCATTTTCTCATATGCTGGAACATTAGACTGGAAGTGCACAACTTGTCCCCACTGTATTTCACCATAAACAATGGTCTATTCCAATTGCCCGCATTTGATAAAATAACAGAAGTCTTGCAATATAGCTATGCTTATGTTATAGATTTAAATTAATTTCTGCTCAGTATTTTTAGATTTAAAATACAGCAATACTTTTCCTTTGATCATAGATAATGGGTTTATAAATCTAGCAGATGGCCATAGATTACATTTTTACATTTTCTTCTTTGAAATTAAGTGTAGCTTTTTCTCTTTTGCTATATATTATGTATATATAGTGACCATAGTTTCTTAGAAAAAATAAAGGGCAAAACTGGAACAGGTGCATAACAATAAAAACGTGCTTGTTTAAAACTCTGCTTTACAAAAGAAAATTCAAGATCAAAACCAATAAAATAAAGACTAGCTTTCTGAAATGAAGATGGTTCTTTATAATAAAGGACCATCACTGATATGACAACACTTAGGTGCGATTAGTATCAACTTTCTATATGTTTAATTTCAAACAAGAAGTTTTTAATAGCTAAAGAGTATAATTTGTCCATCAGAAATAAAATGAACAGTTAAATTGCTTGCTTCCAACTTTTCATGACCTGATGGATATAGTTTCAGCAGGATTATGTTACTGCTTTTGTTAAATTCTATTAAGCTCATGCTTGTTACAGTTATCTAGACACTTGTCTTCTATTCTTTTTCCAACTGCTTTCAGTTTTTTTAAGCACCAGGTTCTTCTCCCATAACTCTTTTCCTTTGCATTAAGCAGCTAAAATACTGAAGTGTTAGCTTCATTATTAGTACTGGGCCATTATCAATTATTTTCTCCAAGATCACAATTCAAAGGATTTTTTTTTAATCAGCCTTTCGGATCAGACAAGTTCCACCTGAGAAAAACAATAGCTTTTACAATAAATACATTTTATTTATATTATTTATATAATCAGCCATCTAAATTAACTGACTCAGCTAAGACAAAAAAACCAAGCAAATTCTCCTGTCAGCGTGATACCTGTATTACAAATATTCGGTTCAGGTTTGTCAGGTTTTTCCAAAGTTGCAGATACCTATTTCATAAGTATAGTTGCTGTCCCTATGAATTTTTAACCCTTGGAAATGAAGTCTATCATTACTGTTACATTTGTTTGCATTAAGATGACATCTCAGTGGTTTTTTATTTTTAAAGAAACATTTTGTTTCTTAGACTTTTGTCTCATTTATCAATAAAATCCTTAAGGTTTCTTCACTTCAGCCATCCAAGCAATAACAGTTTATCTGAAATTTTTGGTGTTTCTCCCAGAAATTTCAATTCCAAATTCTATATAGTTTAATCCAACATTTCTCCTGACATTCTGAACACAAACTAAAATAAATACAGTATGGAGGCATAATAAAGGACCTTGGCACATTGCTTTCCACTATTTAACTATTTACTTCTTCCATATTTCATTCTAACTGTTGCATCCAGGTTGTCATGCAAATTCTTCAGTGGCAAATGAGATGGTCTGGTACACCAGTCTTTTCATAAGCTCTTTACAATTCCTTATGACTCGTCTTTGGATATTTTCTCTTATCCATTTGATGTTTGGATCTCAGGTTTCTATTTTCTGAATTGTATATCTTGGCAGTTCATATACCATGTATCATTGAAGCCTGGATTGCAGAATTGTGGGTATTTTCTTTCTAGTATGTAAAATTATTGAGAGATCTAAAAGACCAGGTTGAAGGCATATCATGCTGGAAAAAATGAAGTTGCATAGAGTTGACTCCAACTTGATAGTAGTTAATAAATCATTTTATGTTAAGTGCAATTGGCAATTTTGAGCATTTGTTTATAGGGTCTTTTGGTATTGCAATATAAAGATAGTTTCTTGTCCCCTGGTTACTACTCTTTTCCATATCTGCAAGAACCCCTCCTCTAATTGCATCAACTTAAATGTTTTTAACCCATACTTTTGCAACTCTGTTAACTCCTGCAGCTCTGTTGTTATTTCCTAGGGCCAAATTCACTTTCCAGAATGTTTGGCTATACTTCAATATCAAACTCTTATTCAATCTGTCTGATGAAAAAAACATTAGAAACCTGCCATAGAATTTAAGGCCACTGATCAATCTGATTACTGTATATAAATGGAAAAGCAGATCTTTAACATTTCTGCTATCTGATAGAATTTGGGTCTTTCTCCATTAGGCAAGGTATAGTATAATTTTTACTAATAAAAACAAGAACGTTACTGGAAAAGCAGCATGGAAAATTTATTACCCTGAATTATAGGACACTGCTGATTTCCTCATGTATATTTTTATGAGTGTGGAAAGCTCCTCTAACTATAGTGTATTATAAATTGTTTTGCTATTTACCATGTCAGGGTCCTTTTATTCATACTAAGTTCACATATGGTAAGTCATGATTTGCTTGGCCATAGTTTAGGTAATAGCATGTTAAGCCAAAATCAAATCATATTACGGCTTTGAGAAATACATAAATCCTGATGAGACCTACAATTATCTAGTGTATTCACAAATGTCTTCTGTGTGACAACTTCACACATATATCTTCCATAAACAACCAGAACTTGTCAATTGAAGTATGAATCTATATTGTATACATATTATCATAATGTTCACTCTGTGTGTGTGTGAGACAGAGAGAATGAGAATTCTTGTTATAACCTTATCCCCTAAAACTATGACTTGGATTACGAGAGTGAACTACTTCAAATATTGGGATCAAATGTTCTTTTCGCCTTTCCTTTTTGCAGATCAGGCCAGTAACAAAGTAAAATAATTCCTTTTACTTTAATAAGACAATACATAAACGTGATTGTGTATATTTACAAAAAATGATAAATCAATAATGAAATGTGTCACAAAGGAACAATTTCTAAAACATTTTCTAAAATGTAACAGATAACCAGTCTTACTGTTATTTAATATATGAGTACATCTGAATTATAGTCATGCTGGCCACATGACCACAGAAATATCTTTGCATAATGCTGGCTCCTTCAGCTAAGAAATGGAGATGAGTCCCATCCCCTAGATCTGGAAACAGCTAGACGAGGGAAATTTTTACCTTAAGGTCTGAGTACTTCAATTACAGCAGCAGAGTACACCACTGAAAGTCCTGAAGGATCAGGATGGGGACAGATACACTTGGAGATAATTTATGTGGTCACTTAAGTCAATTCGAACTTGATGGCACTTGAGTTCACCAAAATACATAATCATTTTTTTTACTCAAAACAAGACAGATTAACAAAAATATGTTTCACCGAACAAAATGCAGCCAGCGTTCATTCATATTTTAAGCAAACTTTGAAACTTAGTTTCATTTATTAGTTTCGAATCCATTATGTACAGAAGACTTGGTGTGGAGTTCACTTTTCCAATTTCTGGTAATGTTTCTCACCCTCTTTTCTACGGTAAACATCATCTGCAAAACATTTGTGATCATTTCTATGAACTTTTTGAAAATACTTCATTGAACATTACATAATTAACTTACAATGTTTCAAGCTTAAAATAATGGGTAATTAATGCAAGATTAAAAATATAACAAGGAAATTACCAAGGGCAACCTTATTCTATCATGAATTCCACAGTGGTGGAACAACATTGTCATACAATGTACATACAATAAATACATAATAATACAATAAATAATAATAATTCTGACATACTTTTCAACTAATATCCACTTCTCTTATTTAAGTAAAGTGGGATAGATCAATCTCAAACTTAAAAAAACTTAAAATTTGTACTAATTTTGTCCATTTCTAAAAAATGCAAGATTTTAGAAATTTGTTTTCTGGTTTATAGAATGGTCACATGATACTCAGTCTGAAGCTAACACCTCTATCTGCAGCCATTTTGGTAGGTTTTCATCTGTCTCCAAAATACAATTGGAATATTACCTGAATTTTTTATCAGCACTTAAGCTAAAAGTAAAACCATGTTTCTCCAGTGTGATTTGTAGTTTTCTCAGGAACAGTATGCCTGCCAATAAGTTTTAGGATGACACTGAATCTTTACTTTGAAATTTTAAGTTACTTCCATTCTACTAATCTTATTAGAGCACTTGAGGCCTTTAATGCCATGCAAAGTAACAGAATAACAGAATGGGAAGTGACCTTGGAAGTCTTCTAGTCCAACCCCCTGCTCAGGCAGCAAACCACCTACTATTTCAGATAAATGGTTTGTCCAATCTCTTCTTAAAAACCTCCAGTGTTGAGCATCCACAACTTCTGGAGGTAAGTCGTTCCACTGATTGTTCTAACTATCAAGAAATTTCTCCTTAGTTCTAGGTTGCATCTCAATAAATTTTCATCAATTGATTCTTGTTCTGCCTACAGGTGCTTTGGAGAATAGGTTGAGCCCCTCCTCTTTGTGGCAGCCCCTTCGATATTGAAAGACTGCTATCATGACACCCCTAGTCCTTCTTTTGTTTAAACTGGACATGACCAATTCCAGCAACCGTTCTTTATATGTTTTAGCCTCCAGGGCTCCAATCATCTTTGTTGCTCTTCTCTGTATATCACCCATTGAAAGGTTGCCTTAGGTTCTTTCTTTTTTAATAAAAGCTGATTAAACAAATGCAAATTTTTCAGTGTAATTATTAGGAAAGATATAGACATTAATATAGCATAATTAAGTCATGCATGTTTAAATATAGATTTTTTAAAAAGTTTAATGATACTTACAAAAGGTCTGATTGCCGACTGGAACATTAATCATAAACCATTCCATAGCACCACCGAGAATGAAGTAGAAAGGAAGAAATCTGTACATGCCAAATCGTTTCTTTCCAGGTACTTTATTCATTAGATAAATTATTTTACTATTGACAGACATTTTACGAAGAATTTAAGACTTCTTGTAAAAAGGTGATTCTGAAAGACATTGAGCAAAATTAATATGTATAAGACTATCCAAAGTATGGTTAACCAAATGTATAAAAATATGGAAAGGAGTAAAATTCAGTTTTATCTTTACATATTTCACATCTGATTAAACCTGGACTCATAAAGATACAAAACTAAAAAATGCAGCATTATTACCTATATTACTATTATTAATAAATCTAATTTATTCTGAGTTAATCCCAAAACACAAATAACAATAGCACTAAGATTTACATACTGCTTTACAGCACTCTTTAAGTGATTTACATTGACAATTTATGAATTCTATAATTTTCACCTCCACTACTAAAATCCTTCCTGCGCATTCTTGGGGAATTGGTCCTTTGGTGCTCTGAGCTTAGTTGCTTTCTTGCAGGTTTTTCATTATCCAATTTAGCAACATCGTCCTATCAGTATGTGATGGATACAATATAAAGACTTTGACTTAAGATCATCCTATCGTGCTCAGTGCCACCTAATGAGGATCAACAACTTGCTAGAACACTTTTGTAATCTTCATTTTCGGTAACCATTGATTTCAGCATACTGAAATTTCAGCATACAATTTGAAATGCAAAGAAATCTAACATCATCTAATCTTGCAAACATCTTAAATACCCAGTTTGCATTAGCAGTCCCCATTTCTAGATAAACCATGATTGCAGGTCCAAGTATCTATTAATAACACTGATACTGCACTCGTACATGTTTTGCTTCGTTTACATTCATATTTCACATCTTTCAGATAGAGTTGTGAATAAGTTCAAACGAATCCATTCAGTTACCAGTACCAAGGAAGCACCCAAAGCCAGTTAATGTCTAGTTTTACATAAAGGTTCTCCACCAGAGAACGCATTCCCAGGATCTGAAAACCTTGCAAATTTGGTCTAGTGGTTAAGAAAGCAAAAGACCACGAGTTCAAATCCTCCTAGCCATAGTTGGCTGACCTTGGGCCAGTCACTCACTCTCAGCCCAACTCACCTCACAGGGTTGTTGTGAGGAAAATAGGAAGATGTGTTGCATATATTCGCCGCCTTGAGATACTTGTAAAAATAATAAAGGGGATATAAATAAATTCTGATTTATTATAAAGAAGGACCCCTGCTCATACAACACAGGCTTTGCAAGGCAACGCTGCTTTCCACTCCCACCACTCTATAGGATACAGTCAATCAAAAGAGGCTGGCCTCGGTTCTAGCGCAGACCCAACACTCGCGCTCCCACCCGTCACCTTTAGGACTGAAGAAGGGAAAGAAGGACGCGCAGGACAAGGGAACAGAACGGGAAGAGCGGCCGCCCTCCCACCTGACCGCTCCATGTCTTCCGAAGGAGACTAGACGCTATTGGTTACGTGTTGTGCGTAGGGGGCGTGGCCCGTCCGTCTTTGAACAGAATTAGCGGAAGGGGTTTCCGCGCGGTGTTGCTGCTACGCCAGTTGCGATTCTTAAAACTTTGGGCGCTAATGGCGTTCCTCAAGCCCCGGGGAAGGAGACTTGGTAACTTGCTGCTTAGTTCAGTTGCAAAACTGGCCAGGCGAAACGGCTAGACAGAAGCCTCTGACCGGCCCCCTGTTCGGAGGAGAAGTCAAGCAGTCCAGCATCTTACTGTCTGCCAACATGTTTTGTAAAATATTGCACACATATCTATTTGTGCATAGAATTGCCGTCAACAAGGTCAACTCAGCGAAGTAATTTCGCCTTGTTTTTAATTAGGTGTATGTAAGGAGCAGGCAGTCTGAATTGGCACAATTTTTAAATGAACAGTTTGAAAAAACTTAATAGTGCTTTCTGTACGTGCTTTCTTTTATTCCTCCATTTGTCATTTTCACCAAGCATTCTTATATGTGCTTTATACTTATGGTTCAATAATGTTTCTAATTAAACCTGAGAAGGTCTTATATATCAAGCAGTCATTACAT
>JANHFM010002309.1:14563-31734 GCA_032468115.1 Grayia smithii
TGGAGTGCCACCACTTTTTCAACAACCTTCCCCACAAAGGGGAGGTTGGACACTGGACGAAAGTTCTTCAATTCAGCCAGATCCAGGGAAGGCTTCTTGAGGAGGGGCCTTACCACCGCTTCTTTTAATAGTTGCGGGAAAGACCCCTCTCTCAAAGAAGCATTGACCAGCACCTGGATCCAGCTCCGTGTCACCTCCCTACTGGTAGAAGCCAGCCAGGAAGGGCACGGGTCCAGTGAACAAGTGGAAGAACTCATCATGCCCATGGCCTTGTCCACTTCCTCAGGAGTCACAGGGTCAAACTCACTCCATATAATAGGACTAAGACCCGCTCCTGTCATCTCAATCGTATTTGTCCAATCGGAGTCCAGGTCCATCCAGATCTGAGCGACTTTATCCAACAGAAACTGTACAAACTCCTCAACTCTCCCCCTTAAGGGCTCCTCTGCTTCCTCTCAGTTGAGAAGAGAGCGGGCCACCCTAAACAGGGCAGCTGGGTGAGAGTCTGCGGATGCAATAAGTGTGGAAAAATGGGTGCATTTTGCCACCCGTATCACCACTAAATAAGTCCTAATAAAGGCTCTTAAAAGTGTTCGGTCAGATTCGGATCTACTGGCTCTCCAGTGTCGCTCTAGATGTCTCTTCTGGTGCTTCAACTCCCGGAGCTCCTCGGTAAACCAGGGGGCCATCCTGGATTGGCCGCCATTGAGAGGTCGCAAAGGCACAACCTGGTCTAATGCCCCCACCGCCGCCCTATTCCAGGCAGCGACCAGGGCCTTGTGGATCTGGGAATCTGGTATCTCCCCAAGTTCCCTCTGAAACCCTTCTGGGTCCATTAGGCGCCTGGAACGGAACCACTTAATCGGTTCTACCTCCCTTCGATGGGGGAGCAGCATCCTAAAGTCTAGCCTCAGCAGGGAATGATCTGATCTGACCATGACAAGGGAAAGATGTCTATACCCCTTAACTTCGGATCATATCTCCATTGCTCCGAGAGAAACACCCAAGTAAAGTGTGTGTGTCCCCTCTATGGGTCGGAGCCTGAATTACTTGAGTCAGGTCCATGGTTGTCCTGGAAGCCATGAACTCCTGTGCCGCGTCTGAGGATTCACTGAGTGATGGCAGATTAAAGTCCCCCAGCACCATAAGCCTGGGGAACTCCACTGCCAACCCAGCTACTACCTCCAGCAGCACAGGCAGGGCCATTGCAACGCAGCTGGGAGGCAGGTACATTAGCAACAAGCCCAACTGAACCCCTGAGTCCATCCTCAAGAGGAGAGACTCACATCCAACAATCTCCGGAGCAGGGAGCCTGTGAGAACAGAAGCTCTTCTGGACAATGGTTGCCACTCCTCCACCCCTTCCCTGAAGTTGTGGCTGGTGCAGTATCTGAAACCCATCTGGGCACATCTCTGAAAGGGGGACACCACCCACTTGGCCCAGCCAGGTTTCAGTAATACATGCCAGGTCAGCCCTCTCCTCAAGGATTAAATCCCAAATGAGGGGGGCCTTGTTAATAATGGACCTGACAGCAACAGCCTGAGTTCAGGGCCTTGATTCCCCGAATCACCAGGAATAAGGGAGGGGTCTGGAACAAGTAATCACTTTGATGTAGCGAGTCCTTGTTTCCCGTGAGTGGCCTACCCCCCGGCTCCTACCATATCTGCCTCTCCCTTTCGTGACCGTAATATTCCGGCTCTCCGACACTCCCAATGTCCCAACCCCAACTGACCCTCCCACCTCCGACAGGCAAGACCTTTCATTCAAACCAGGCCAGGGTTTACGGCTGGACCCCCACCTGCTTCTACTTCCACACTCAGTGGGGGAGGGAAGCCATTCGCCCCGAACCTCCACATTCAGCTCACTCACCACTTACCACACAAGCCACTCAAAATGACTGGCTTGTCATATACAGTTCCTTAGGAGTCTTATCGATTTGAATAAAATACTTCCTATCATTACCATCATTAATTGAGGATTACCTGCGCCCTATACTCTGAATCCGCCATTGTAACACCAATGATCATGTACACAGTTAAAAAATGAAGTCAAAAAGCAGTGGAGAAAATGGACAATACTGGCAGCTGACATGATAAAATTCATTTGATCCAAAATAAAAGGTTACTTCATTGTATTGGTTGCAAGAAGTAAATTTGAATCCATTTAATAAAATGGGAGACAAAATTTGCTGTAGAAAATTAATTTTAACTTTGCAAAACGTTTTTTTGAACATCCACAGGTTCAATAGAATTCAATAGAATTCAATCTATATTGAGACATATCTATAATGTCTATTAATGAACATAAATTTCCGATGTCTGGTTTTGAGATGGGTAAATTAGACTCTTCACCAAGAGTCTTAGAATCCCTTAATCAAAATATCAAGATATCCATATCAATTAATGTGATCTGTTTAGGAACTTTTACCTGGTTTTAAAATAATATTGTATAAATGTTATAAAAAATAAAGGCAACTTTATTGCATGCAGTTCATCCAGCATTATCCAAATTATAATAATGAATGGATTATGTATTTTACAAGTCTCAATCCTTAATTTGTTAATATTTCAGAAATTCAGAAGGTTAACATCAGACCAACAATCAAGTAAGCAATACCTCAATCAAGAAATTCCAAAGAGCCATTAGTAAACAGCCCAACCAAAGAATCTCTTAAAACCACCCCCACTCACATAGACAGGCAAGACATCAGAATATAAACTGACAGCAAATAGCACTCCTTACTAGCACTGATGATGTTACCTAGTTAGGGTAATGAAACGTCTGCAAGAAAAGAAGCAAACTCAGAGAGCATCAAAGACCCCGCATTTCAAAAATGATATTATTTCATTGATTTCAAATGATATGCCAACAATTTACCCATATTTACACTGAATTCCCAATGTTTTAGTTTTGATCTCTTCAAAGAGAATTGAACTTGGTCAAAATTTAAATTTCTGCAACAACTAATAAAAATGAATATTTACCCTGAATTTGGGCTGTAAAGACAAACTGAGAATACTAATGGATCACCAGACATTCTATTACCAGAAGGTTCTCTCTCTAAACTTGTAAATTTGATTGTTCCTCTGGTGGTAGAAGCCTCCTTTCATTTGGTGTCAGGACAGTTAAATTTCTATGTTATGAGCACCACATTGAAAGGTGCAGAGGTTCATGGTCCCTATGGTAACTCAGCTTGTCTCAGGTGATCTGAGGCATAACAAACATATGGATTGACTTTGAACCTTGCTTTTGTGTTAGATTAGTTGCTGTGTAATTAACATTACCATCGAACATTTGCCATGATCAGATGATTTCCCAGTTTGAACGTGATTGACTGTAACACTACAGTTCCATACAGCAAGTCTGCTTCTGGCTCCTCATGGTTTCTGATGAGTATTTGGGGGATTTCTTGACAATCTTAACAAATTAACCTATTGAGGACCTGGTTTAACAAAACAGAATAACTTGGAAGGGACCTTGGAAGTCTTCTAGTCCAACCCCCTGCCTATGCAGGAGACCCTATACCATTTCAGACAAATTGTTGTCCAATCTCTTCTTTAAACCTCCAGTGTTGGAGCACCCACAACTTCTGGAGGCAAGTCATTCCACTGATTAATGGTTCTAACTACCAGGAAATTTCTCCTTCCTTCTAGGTTAGTTCTCTCCTTGATTAGTTTCCATTCACTGTTTCTGGTTCTGCCTTTAAGTGTTTTGGAAAATGGGTTTATACCCTCCTCATGCGATCATGAGGTGACCAAACTCTTGACAAAATGACCTTTGAATAGTTTTTTTGCTGGCTAATCCTGGATGGTTCCTTGGTTTACCAAGAACCTGCAGGAAATGAAATGACATCCATCCTTCCTACATGAGATTAGCTCCAGGAAGCTCTTAAAATATGCCTTTTTCAGCCAGTCTTGGAATTTTCTGAAAAAGGGGAGCCTGCATATATATGGTGTTACATCATATATAATATCTTCCTTCTCACTATCTTGTTTTATTTATGTTCATTGTTTTTAACTAGCTTTATAGAATGCCAGTTTCCTTGTACACACACAGTTACTTCATGGACAGCATATCAATTTGACAAATAAGTGAAATCTAGAACATTGGTGAAGAAAGTAAAGTATATCTAATCCAACACAAGTATGTTCTTGTTTTTAGAACTACTCTGTCGTGAGTAGGAATTGTTGGGATTGGGGCTCTGCTCCTTTCCTAGTTAAGAGTTCAACTAGTTGAGAATGGCCATCAGAAGATTTGAGGTTTGATGTCATCAATATACATTATCCCAGACCAGATCTATTTTATTTGAATATTGTTTGGTTTAATTAATCCTATTTTATGTTTCCATTATTTTATAGACCTACTATATCTTTTATACCTGTTGTTTAATATATATTGATTTTTGTATATTTTATCTTGTAAACTGCTGAGAGACCTTAGAAATTCAGCAGTCTATAAATATGGTAAATACTAAATAAATATGGTTGCAGATGTTTCCAAGTCCCAAATAGATTACAATTCATTCTGTTCTGATTGTATATTGAGTTATGGTCATGTAATAATATCCAGAGTTATTTTTTTGGCAGTTTTCTATTAAGCCATTTTCTGACATAGCATGTTATATAAAATACAGGTATGTTATGGAATGGATATGAATAAACCATCTGAAATTAATGAACTGTAAAATAATTATTAGTAGTAAAACCCTTTGGTTTTAATGAAGCTTAAGATCTAATCCATATTGTTTGATATAAATCAGCCTTCTCTAGTATTTTGCATATACATTTGGGCCATATCTATTATTAGATATGTTTGTTGAACATATCATTGTTATAGTAAGTTGTAGTTGTAGACTCCTGCATTACACTTCCAAAACAAGCCACGTTATAGCTAATTGTGATGTGTAAATATGTCGACTATAGCTTACTATTATATATATTTGCTCAATAGTCTCAGGATGGTACCCTGTTGCATTAAGCCATGATTGCTTTGTTGTGATGTTGTATTCTATGAACAAAACATTTGAGTTATTTAAACACTAATAATGGCTTAGAGCCATGTTCCTCAACCTTGGCAAATTTTAAGATCTAAATAATGTCTGGGGAACTCTGGGAGTTGAAGCCCACAGATGTTAAAGTTGCCAAGGTGAGGAAAATATGGCTTTATAGTATTATTAAAAAAGCAAGCTTGAACTTATTAAGTAAATTGGCCAAATAAATATGGCTTAATGTAATAAGTAAACTTTTATTTCTAAATTATCCATTAATATTTGACGTATAAAGCATAATCCCAGCTTTAAAAAATCCATAAGCAATGAATAGAAAGTTCACATGCATTTTGTACATAAACCAGACCTTTGATTTTCCAGGTGACATTCCAGTTCCTGTCAGCCCAACCAACCTGACCATTGGTCAGAGATTATGGAAGTTACAGCCCAGCAACATCCAAAGGACCAAAATGCATTATTGCTGAAAATACTTAAATATTTAAACATATTTATCTAGTAGCATTATGCAAAAAGCATTTCAGCTGCTCATGTATTCTGTCTAAAAATTACAGATAGTAAAGTAGACTTTACTAAAGTAGTAGAATTTGTAAACGTTTTAGGAACACTTTTTATTAATAAGATGAAAATTTAAAAATGACCATTTTAGCTAATTTATGTTTAACAAACTTTGTTTTTCAAAATCATACCCTATAATGAATTTACAAACAATGAATCAGAATTGTATATATTTCCATTACGAGAACATAATAGAAAGCATAAGGAAATGAAAAAAGAATGTCCTTAAAGTGATTCACAGCCAATGTAACAATATTTTGTTCTGTAGAGTTCTGTATCTACCATAGCTTTACCTATAATAAATGTCAGGGCCCTTTATAAAGCCATCATCAGTTATAGTATTAATTTTGATGTAACAATTATAAAATTAAAAGTAATAATTTATATATAATCCTTAACATGAGTAGAATTAAACCAAAATTTCTATTGCTAAGCAAGGCAGTTACATGAGTTTTTCCCCATTTTACAACCTTTTTGCCACAGTTGTGAAGCATATCACTACAGTTGAAACATGTGATCATTAAACAAATCTGACTTCCTCCACTGACTTCTCTTGTCGGAAGCCAGTTGGGAGGGTTACAAATGGTATCACCTGACCCTGAAATAAATACATGCCAGTTATTTAGTGCCCCGAATTGATCATGGCAATGTTACAATGTTTGTAAGTGTGAAAACCAGCCATAAATCACTTCAAACAGTCCCTAAATGAGTGGTTGTAAATTGAGGACTATCTGTACTCTACTGAACATCAGTTATTCAGTATTTTGTATAACCTATAAAAAAATAGGTGGATCAAAGGATCTCCATTGTTCAAATGAATACTGAAGAAAACCTATTAAGTTGAGACATAATATATTTATAATAACCTATTTTGTATGTAGCTAACATTATGACTATATTGTTAACTAATCTGCTTTATTACTGACAATTGTATAACGACCATTATTAAGTAATTTTGATTTCAATATATTGCCAGTGTACACATGCTTACATTTAATTTTTCTCACTGAATATTTTTTTAAATGGAATATAATTGGAATTTAGAAATGACCAGTAACCCAAGAATCAGTCATAAGATAGAAATCATATGCTGCATAAAATTGGTCTCGGTCAGAATTTTGTTGTGGCATTCTGATTCAGCTGATTCAGTTTCCAATGCTTTTAAGGGAATATCATGCTGTAATCCAAAGGTTAAAATCTTTTATATCCTCCTCTTTAAATCTGATGAAGACAATAAGAATAACCATTATGATTTTGTAAAAAAATAGTTGCTTTAATTTGTTGTTGTTGTTGTTAATTTTAAAATACTTGAACATTTCTTGCTGTGCAAATTAAAAACAGATATTCAAGATCAATACCCCTCAATCTGCCCTGGAGTCATTTTCTGGTGATTTCATTAACATGTCCACATAGTTTCCTTGGCAACGATGTGGAGATGGTTTGTCATTATTTACTTTTGGCATATGTAATAGTTTAACAAATAATTATCATTGAAGAAGTAACATGATTGTTAGATAGAATCCAGTGAATGTGTATATCAAAATAAAAGCTATCTTCTTAATATAGAAAAGCTAATACGTTGAAAGTGTTACATTAATCTTTCTTTGCCCTGCTAATGTATATATATCTTGTTTACTGTAGTCTGACTGGAGCCCAGTTACTCCTCCTCCAGAACCATCAAATTTTCTAATTTATTGGAACTTTTGCTTTGCAAAACTAAAACATCAGTATTGAATATGCTGGTCTTTATCTTATGTATGCTTTAAAAATAATTCTCAAGTTTTCTTATAAATTATACATGGATTTGCTTATATGGCTTAATGTTTATTTTGGTTTTCTTAATATTTAGAAAATAAAAAAGGATTTAGTAGCAGTGCCAGTCCTCTAGAACAGTCTTACCATGGAGATCATACTGGTAACATCCCTGAGTGCATATAGGAAGATCTTGAAGAAAGAAATGTTCTGAAGAGAGCATTTCAACCTGCCTGAGTCATCTTTTGTTTTCTTTTATAGTGATTTTTTAATTTCTTGTTGTTTTATTTTCCAGAAATTAGTTTCCATTTTTAGACTTATCGTGGACATTTTAAATTTGCTTTCTGCTATATCAGCCACCAGAACCATATATACTTCTACTGTATATCCACTGGAAACCTTACTTAGCTGCTGACATAGACGTGTTGTGTGGAGATTCCAGCTAGTAGCCAGACTCATCTCTACTTAAATTGAGGTTGTTTGCTGAATTGTATGCATTCAGACAAAGTTTGGGGGCACAATTTGGCAAGACAAGATATATGCTGAAACATTCAAAAGAGATCAATTTTGAATACAATGTTAGCATTAACAAATCACGTGACCCATTATTTTCAAGATTATTTGGACAGATGTTTGATCTCCAGTTTCTGGGAATGCACCATTGCTTCATGATCATAATCTGTCTGCCCAGAAAGAATAGTTTTATCTTTAAGGAAGACAGAGCCTATTCAGCTGGTATAATACAAAAGAAATGTTACTTAGACTCAGTAACTTGTGTTTAACATCCACATATCCATATGGTCTGGCAGGGAAAAAAATGAAATACCTGAAATGAGGGGTGCATATTGTTCTTGATTCCAGTGGTATTACAGAGATTAAAAATAAGTATAGTATAATTTAAAATTAGTCCCAGCAGTTCAATGGTGATTGCAGCATATTTCTAAATTACTTTTTAAAATAAATATACAAACATAATATCTAAAAGCTGTCAATCCAATCTGATTCAAAAATAACTTTTTTGTGCAAAAGTGCCATATTGGTTTTGTTGTATGGATATTATCTATAATGAAAATGCAAAAGACTTAATGTGTGTTTTGCTTTTATTTTATAGATGTTCTCAAACAATGATGAGGCTGTGATCAACAAAAAGCTTCCCAAAGAGTTGCTTCTTCGGTAAGATGTCTTCTGTTTTGTTCAAAAATTGAGTACAGGTTTAACTAACATGAGAGTAAAGCAAGATGCTAGTTGACTGCAAATAACTCCAAAGTCTAGATGCTACAATCTGGAAAGCTGTATCAAATTAGTTCTGCTATATGCAGAAAACAGATTTAGAAAAGGGCAGCTTTCAGTGTGTTTGGCACAGTTAAAACTTGGTGTCCCAGCTCCTTCATAAAGAGTCATAACTTAAGGAGCAACATTATGATACTTTTTAAACCTGTTTACAAATATCAAAGGGCAGCTTTCAGTGTGTTTGGCACAGTTAAAACTTGGTGTCTCAGCTCCTTCATAAAGAGTCATAACTTAAGGAGCAACATTATGATACTTTTTAAACCTGTTTACAAATATCAAAGCAGTATATTGAAATGAAAGTACTTCTAAAACAAGATGGGAAATTGTTAGGTTTGTTTCAGATTCCACAAAAAGCAATATAGACAAGCAGAGATCTTCAGGCTATTCTTTAACATGCTCAGGTATCTATATCCAGATTCAGATTTGCTCTCAATTAACTTTTTTTAAATTAATTAATTATTTATTTATTATTTAATTATTAACTTTTTCTAATGTTTACAGAAAAGAGAAAGTGTTCTGTATTTAGAAAGGGTGTAGAAAGCTACTATTGAGGATATAATCTTGATACTTCTCTCTCTTCACAGTTGCAGAATTGTAGATCTCATCCTAGAGCAAAACCCACAGCTTTTAGGTTGATTTTAGCATTCCAGTTTAAGCTTTGTGGAAGGAAATGTCTGATCCTAGTTTCTGTTTTTGTTAGCCTGTTAACTGTTCATCCATTCTCATGCTTTCAAACTCCAGCATTATGGTAATCTAAATAAGGAAAGGGAAGATAAAATTTGCCTTAAAAATATAATGTTCATCATTTAAGACAGAAAGAAAGAAGTAGCATTTTTTTTCTTATTTTGTTTCTAAATACCACTTTAAATGAATACCCAGTAAAAACCTTCAGGTAAAAAAATGTTTGGGTATTTTAATTATTAAGCTTTGAGAGGAAGAATACAAGAAGAATATCTAGGTTTTAAGATATTTCAGGCAAGGATTCCCTTTCAAGAGAAGACTTTGTCACCTCTCTCTGGATTTCCCCTCTTGATTAAAAAATAAGCTGATAAGCCATTGCATTCATATCAGGAAATTAGACCAGGTCCTTTTGGTTTTTGCATTAGTATATATTTTTTCTACTTCTTGCTTCTACATCTAATACTTTTTCTTGCTTCTTAAGATGAACCCTTTTGTTTTACCATGAACCCAGCTTCTGCTTTTTTGTGATTTACTTTGTTCCAATTCCCATAATTTTTCTCTCAGTTAGCTTACTATTTCTTCATATTTGTTTTTAAATCATTCTCTTCGCTGTGTTTAGATACTCATTTATTTTATTGCTCCTTATCCTAACAATACTTTCAATCAAATTCTGGTTTCTTCCTGACAAATAATTCCAAGATAGAAATCACTATTCTGATGTCTTACTGTTATGACTCTTGCTAAATCCTAGTGGGGTGGAGCTATATGGAATACAGGCAAAGTGTTGTTCCAAAGAATTGTAAGCATCAGTTGTGAGTCACTCTTCCTGACCTTATTAGATAGCAGTTACAATTAAGAGTAGGTAGCTGATACCTGGGTCTTGAACTGTGTAGAATTTTGAAGATGAAAATCAGAACATTAAATTGCACTCAGAAATCAGCATATATGGGTGAAAGGATATGCCTATAACTACTCAAAGTGCTTTGTTCTGGATGAGCTTCTGAATCATTTCAAAAGGCAACCTCATCTATGTAGTAGTCCAAACAGTGACCAAGGCTTGAATGTTTGTGAGTAGGATCATAACTAGCACACAGGATGGAATTTGCAAAGGCTCTTCTAGTCACATCATATTGAGCAAGAGATATGAGTCAAAAGGGCCCACATATTATGAACCAATTTGGTATAGGATCATGCATCCATCCAGAATTAGAAGTGGAATTTTCCTGTAATTGGATGGCTTCTAAAGCCAGACCCTCTATCATGCTAGGATTGGGCCTAAATATATTCTTCCTCATTGAAACCCAAACAGCTTCCAGGCACTGGAACAGCCTCTTAACTTCACTTGTTCATATAAAGTTGATTATTTTTGTTATAACTTCATATTCATATCCAAAGATATCTGCCTTTAGAAGAGAAAATCATAATTTTTAGAAATCTTATGGCTCTCCAAGGCGCTTACAATGAGTAATCATTTTCATCTCCCATACACTACCTGACAGAGTTTTGTACAGTCAGAACAAAAGTAGGGATTTTCAAAAAAAATTCAAGCTACAGAATGTTGGTTAAAAATAAATTCCTGGAAATCCTGATCCAGAGCCAAAGCTGTAGTGCTAGAAAATTGGCTGTTTGCTTATAATTTTAGAATACAGTTTGAAAAGTCTCAGTCTAAAGGACCATACTAAAAATTGCACTGTATGGCAATAAGAAATCATCCAAATCAGTTCTGTCACATAAAATGTTTTGCTGTCTGATGCCAAGATCTGCCATTGGAATAGTGAGATATGATAACCCAAGGGGTTAGGCCAGGTTGAGGGTAATTCTAAGCAATTTCCAACACTTTAAATCCTGTAGAATCTCCAGAAGAACAATCCCCTCTTCTGGACTGGATAAGGAGATCAGCAGAGATTTATCTAGAATAACGATAGCTCACCTCAGTAGATGGTAGCACCTAGCAAACTTGCTGCTCTCAGAAAAGTTGAACATGGTCAGCCTGATTAGCAGAGACATCTGTGTATCCCATAGTTTGAATCACACTCATTTCTATTGTTAAGTTTACAGTACTGTTGTAAGCCCAGGTCTGTTCATTAGAACTAGCGATCAAGTCTGTTTCTAATAATTATCACATATTTACTCAAGTCCATTCTGATTAGCTTCCATATTATTAGTTTTTTAAAAATAAATACAAAATAATGACAGAAAAATATTAATCAGTCTGTAAGATACTGATTTATTAATGTAAAGATAATAATAGTTTTAGTAAATTTGATATTTTCATTCATCCAGACTTGAAGTAATCAGGATCACATGTCTCTTTAAGACTATCTCTTTAAAATATTTTTTTCAACCTCAGATAAGATTCTCACAAATGTGTAGTAGATGACTATAACTAGTTTAACACAAAAGCAGAATAGATAGCATACAGTATATTCTACTGATCAGTTTATATTTTTTTGTGATTCCAGTCTAGTAATGTTACTGCAGAGTTTCCGGTTATACCAGTTTTACATTCTCATTAATTACTCAGCATAGGCAGTTTCTTTAGGGTGAATAACAGAGAGTAGCAGTTTTCATTTTTTAAAATATGAGCAATAGATTCTAATGTGAGATCTAGGAGCTAATTAGCAAAAAGCTACAAATCCATTAGGTCTGGCTCTTGATAAGGTAGTCAGCAAAAGTCTATTTCACATTATGGAATTAAGAGAACTAATTTAAACTGCTTTGTCACTGTGCCTTGGCTACTTAAAGAGCAGCACTTAGATTGCTTTTACTTGCTATAGAGCAGAATATTTAGTATTTAAAACTAGCTTATTGACTATCATAACATTTATATTTCTATTATATGTCATTGTTTTTGGCCTTTGAAATGTGCTTTTCTTAGTATTTTGTAATGTCCAATTTTCTTAGTATTATAGCATATGAATATTAAAAATATGTACCGTTTTCCCCAAAATAAGACATCCCCTAATAATAAGCCCAATCAGGCTTTTGAGTGCATGGCAGTAAGGACAAGCGCTTATTTCAGGGTTCAAAAAAATATAAGAGAGGGTCTTATTTTCGGGGAAACACGGTATTAATAAGATTTTGCTTTCTAGAAAATATTGTTAAGTGGAAAGAGTTCATTTGTTTGAGATGTGGAAAATAAAATAGCCATGATACAAATTAAACACTTAGAGCTTAATCCTCTAGAGCAAAGGTGTCAAACTGCTAGCCTATGGGCCGAATGCATCACATGCAGGCCACACCCATTCCAGCTCCACGAAGGGAGAAAACGTCACGTGATGGCAACGTGACACCGCAGGTTTTACACTTGTGCTCTACAGAGGTGCTTTTAGGATTACATACATATTGTAATTCACCTGAAATTCTCTATTGCTGTTTATTTAATTTAGAAATTGAATCCCAATTGGTTCAGTCTTGCAGATCACCCAAAACCATCTATTTGACTATGAATCTTAATATACTGTGGATCTTTGTGTTTAACCTTGATCAACTTTCTGTTATATTGTTAAAATTATTACGTAAGTTATAGTCTTAATAAACTGGTTGACTGTGGCAGCTGATGAATTTATTATTGCATTGTCCTTTGTCTTTCCATATGAAAGACAATTGTCCTATACATATCTATGACTTTTATACATGAACTCTAATGTTGCATCTCACACAAAATCCATCTAGTCCCGTACTTTGTTCTCCAACAGATAACCAGATGCTGTGAAGCAATAAAGAAATGTCCTTTAAAATAATTATTATTATAGTAGCCTTAGTGATTTTTTAAGGTTAGCATTTTTTTCTGTATGTCATAGGACTTGGAAGGAGGATAACATACTGTATCTTGCTGTCAGTCTGAAAATAACCAAGCATTTAGTGCAGTGGTGGCGAACCCATGGTACGTGTGCCAGAGGTGGCATCCAGAGCCCTCTCTGTGGGCACACACACCGTCACCTCAGCCATTGCGTTTCTCGCCATCGTTTGTGGGGAAACGAGTTTGTGGGCCTAATAAAAAAAGTTCAGTCAATCAGTTCCAACTTCTTGCAAAAGAAAAAGATCTTGCGAAGTTGGAAATGACTGAGTGAACTCAAACTTTTCTTTCTCTGCACACAATGGTGAGAAATGTGACAGAAATGCAAGGAAGCTGGAAATCAGGTAGGCAAATTATTGGAGGAAGCGAGGGCCTGGGCAGTGGTGGGTGGGAGAAGCTCCTCAGTGCTGCAATGGCAAAACAAGCAACGGGGCGGCCCTCTCTTCTACCTGTTGCTCCTCCTGTTTGGAAGAAGTGAGGGCATCTGGGTGGCTGTGATGGGTGGGGAAAGCTCCATGGCATGGCGCTGCAATGGTGAAACGGGCAACGGAGTAGCCAATACAAGGTAAGGAGGAGGCCGCTTTTCCTCTCTTCTCCCTGCTCCTCCTCCTTCCCATGCTGGCTGCTCCATTTCCTGTTTCTACATTGCAGCACAGTGCCTAGGATTCACTTTGATAGCATAGGGGTGGGGGTGGAATAATTTGCCTGGCCAACTAACCCCGCAGTTTCCCCTACATTGGGCTCAGCTTTGATCGGATCGGTCAGTGGCTCCATTGGCAGCAAACAAAACTCCTCCTGCCTCCAAGCACGCTCAGCCATGCATGGCCTTTCTTTCGCCTTTCCCTCACAGATCATGGTGGACAAAAAACAAAAACCCGCCAGCTATAGCCAAGGCCACCCCTGCTAAACAAGCAGCCGTGGTGGCGATGGCAGTGGAGCATAGGGCAGAGAAGTGAAGAGTATAAATTGGTAACTACCCATGTTGTACTTTTCAGCCCTAGACAATCATAATATCTGCAGAGTCCTTGGGAGAAAGGTATTGGGGTGGTGGGGTGGTAGAAATAAGCGTATTTCTTTATTGGAACCACTCATCAGACAAAGAAGCAGAAGAAAAAAAGCTATCCAGTCTCCATACAGTGGATTCAAAGCATCCCTAACCTTGTCTTTTCCTCCAAGATACAGGCCACGTGCCAATAGCTTTGCCCTCCCCCCTTTCTTGTTTTGAATTTCCTGTTTGGCTTGTAACAAAAGGTATCTAGGCTCAGACTGTCCTTACTTCTTTCTTGGACAAGACATTTTATGGTGATACAGTTTTCTTCCAGTTAGTAATTGATGGGTATTTAGTTATGAGGAAGGCAATGTCTCTTTCAAAAATAGAAATTAAAGCTATTTTATTTTAACAAGAAAAGTAAAAATATACAGAGAAAATTGAAGAGAAAAACCAAGAAATGATATTACAAAAGTTTTCTTTTTTATTGTTGCTAAACATAATATTTCAAAAGCAGGGGAAAAATGAAGGCATAAAAGTGTATTTATCACTTAGAACAATTAGCTGAACTCTGCCTTGTTTATCATTATTTTAGGTAGTAAGACCTCAGTATTCAGGTTAAATTGCTGTGTTGGCACTTTGTGATAAATAAATGGGTTTTAGGTTGCAGTTTGGGCACTCTCTAAAAGGTAATTAGTGTATTCTTCTGATTTAGTGTATTCTTTGAGTTACATTTTGCATCTGAATACAGGCCTGTTCCTTATGCAAGACCTGTATTTTATGCAAGGCCTGTTCCTTATGTAATTCTGAGTTTTAACACCAACAAATTACTAGCCTGTAGATTTTTTTTAAAAAGCAGCTTAGATAGTGCTATGCTACCTAGATGTTGAGTATTTGTTTTTATAATCAAATTCTCATTAAAGTCTTCATTTTTCTGTCCAAAAATTATTTTTTTTATAATTAACCCTTAAATCTATTCTCCCTGATGTCAGCCCATTTTATCTCCACATTTCTACAGTAAGTGGAGGATTTGGAAAAGGATTTAGAACCTGGGCCTCTATAGTATGCAGCAACGTACTGTAGAACCTTTGTCTTTTGGAGTGGGGTTTTTTTTTTTGTAGAAAAAAAAATTGATACTATAATAGAGAATATTTTCAGAAATGCATCTCTTATGGAAATAAAATGAAGACTGGTTCTCAAACCTCTTCATTTTAAAATTATGAAGCAAGCTATAACTTCTGAAAGCATATTCCACAACAAATTAGTTTAGAAAGTATAGTACTGCAAAACCTTTCTGCAAATCAAATCAACTTTGACTTTGGGAATACTTCTTGACAAACATAACGGTGTGTCTTCTGGATTCTGTGTTTTTGAGAACTTATATGAAACATAAGAAATAGCTTTGATATTGGAAGTTTCTTGCATCCAAGCTGTAAAAATTTATTAATGCAAATTAGCACAAGATTTTGAAAGAGAGCTTTATCCAGAGGATTGATTGCCTTATAAGTAAGCTTCAGTTTCTACAAGACAAAGACTGGTGTGTTTCATACAGAATTGTTGCATAAGAAGTTGTTTCTGGATTTTTTTAATAGCAAAGAATGTCTTGGCATTTCATGCATGGGGGTGTCAAGCAAAAAGCATTACATTTTTCTCTATTCATTTGCAATAGGTGTTCAGTGGGTAATTTCCAATTTTGATGACTTAGGAAGCTTTTGATGATTTTGGTTTTAATAATTAGGGACCTTTCCCTGGGCCTGACGCTGAAAGCTTGTTTGCCTCTTCTCATTGCCAGTTTGACATGCACTAGAGAGCCAAGAAGACAGATGAATGAAGTAGAAATATCAGCATCTGTTTAGCATCTTCTTTCTTTTACACATTAGTGGCAAATGCACACTTCTGATAGAAATGAGAAAGCATGAATAATAGTACTAGCAGTGAATTGACACTATTCTAGAGTATAACTAGAATTTCACTGATATGCTGTAGTGTCATATGCATTACGTAACATTAAGTCAGATTGTGACTTATCAAACTTTAGTTGGTCATGATATCTAAATCCATTCTGTAAAGATATTGTAGTAGATTTTCTGGGAACAACTACAGTTAGTTAAAAGCTAACTAATGTTTACAGTTCCATATATCCAAAAACAATATTTTAGATAATTCTGATTTGGTTTTATGCTCCACTAGAAAATAGGAGTCAAAAGTAGTTAAAAACTGAAAGTGCTCCAAAGATTTTAGCTTTCTTGGCACTTTTCTTGAATTAAGCCTCCTGCTGCAATGCAAACATCCTAGCAATAGGAATCTGTCCAGATGCTTGCCTTCTAAAAGCAGAGAATAACTAGTTTCATAGCAGCTACTGGAATAGAAGATTTAAAGGAGCCAACTTAAAGTTAATAGAACTTTATGTTCAAATCACCATTTTACTATCTGCAGACAATCTTGTCTTTTACAATCTCAGCAGTATAGTATTGCTGTATGACAATAGGATTTGTTGCTTAACATTAGAATCTTGATAAAACATTTCTTTCAAGGGATGTTTTAAGAAGAACTACCAACTTACTGATCAATTAATGATCCTAGAAAATTATCTGCTATTGTTTGCTTCTCCAGTTCTCCCAGAAGAATAATGTACTTTCAGTAAAAGCTAAGCTTTTTACACTACAACATGCCAAATGTTAACTAGAAATTAATAATTTTTATTTTTTCCCAGGACATCACCCTCCTAATTTTCTCCTTGAGAAGAAGAAAAAAAAATTTAAATGCACTGAACTTGGTGAACATTATTATAGTTCTTTTGAAACTTTATTTTCTCTGAAAACATAGTTGTATTTTATATTTACTGTACATGAATAATTCTATTACCATGATCAATCTTTAATTTAGATACAGAATTCCTGATATTTCCTTCACTAGCATCTGCATTCCAAGGCATTCTATAACTATGTGGTCCCAGAGTCTTAGGCCAAATATTGAAGCATAGAGATGGGAACTGGTATTTTAATTTTTTTTTTTTTTATAAGTTGTATTTATATGCCGCCCATCTCCCAGAGGACTCTGGGCGGCTCACAATAACAAACAAAGACAATCACTAAAAC
>JANHFM010002309.1:34114-57252 GCA_032468115.1 Grayia smithii
CAGACATAAACTAAAAGAATATAGCACAATAAACAACATATGAGTTGGATGACAGTATACTAAATTATGCTTTGTATTTTATGCTTGAAAATATTCAGCTGATCAGTTTGCTAAGAAAAGCATCTTAGTGCCACAAACGTAGCACTACAATACAAGCTTCAGGGTCTGTGAATTGATCCTATAGACCCCTATTTATGAACCAAATAAATGCAGGCATTCCACAAAACATATCATTCCAAATATAATTTAAGTATAGAATAAATGCCCAGAGGTGAAGGAGGATAACAAGATGTGATAAAAATATATCAAATAGGAAAAGATGGTTTAAAGAAAAAGAAGTTGTTTGCTGCATGTAAAATTAAGCAAGAGAATTAATTTAGAAGATTCTCTTCTTCATCTTCTTCTTACAGGGGCGTGTAGTAGAGAATATTTCTAAAAGATGTGGAGGATTCCTTCGAAAGCTGAGTCTACGTGGATGCCTAGGTGTGGGAGACAACGCATTGAGGTAGAGAGGTCAACACAAATTATTTAACACCTATCTGAGATCTGGGCATGAGATGATAGGGCAGGTAGCTAATTTTGGGTACACAAATTGAGGCTGCAAATCCTCAAATATTTGATTTCTGTGTTACCATAATTATCTGTAACATCAAACTAAAGTGTAACTTTGATGTTATTTATAGGAGGGAAGCATTCTTTCTTGCTCCTATTTCCAGATCAGTCCTGCAGAAATCATTGAGGGGAAAGGCTTGCATTGATAAATAAAAACTCCTCATTGGTCCCAAAGAAATACTAAGAGTGTCTATCAACTGTTCCATGATTAGTGGATTAGCGGAAAGGCTGGTACTTGCAGCAGCAGCAATACCAGTAAACCTTGGAGGTAGTTGGCAACATGTTTTTTGGGGGCAGCACTTTTAAAGAAATATTGGTAGGCTACACAAAGCTGTTTGTGGGCTTTATATAAGCCTGCTCTAATGTTCCCTATCTCCACACAACTCTAATCAGAATATTTACTTCCACGCAGTACTACGCAGTAATGTAATGAGGAAACTTTTAGAAGTCTGAGTAATACACAACAAAACAGTTAAAAACAAATCTAAAAAAAATTGAAAACAATTAGATATAAATCTAAAACCAAAATTATGAGAGAATGGATTACATTTGGCACAAAAATACAGACTGGCTTTTATCTAGAAAAATGAATTTGGAGCATACTGAAATACTTACTTTCATGGCCTGCCTATAGATATGCTTATGATTGAATGAGCATAGAATTCTCATCTTAGATTGAGAAACGTTAAATTCAGATTAAGTCATAGGCTGTCAGGTATAGCATTACAGGTAGTCCTCAACTTACAACCACAATTGAGCCCAACATTTATGTTACTAAGTGAGAATTTCATTAAGTGAATTTTGCCCCATTTTACAACTTTTCTTGCCACATTTGTTAAATGAATCACTGCAGTTGATAAATCAGTAACAAAAGGGGATTACATGACTCCGGGACATTGTAGCTGTCATAAATGTGAGTCAGTTGTCAAGTATCCAAATGTAAATCATGTGATCATGAGGATGCTATAATGGTCATAAGTGAAAAATGGTCATAAGTCACTTTTTTCAGTGTAGTTGTAACTTTGAACGGTTACTAAGGAACTGTTGTAAATTGAGGACTACCTGTACAGTTTCTGTCTGATGCGTCCTCAAGTCACTCCTGGTAAGATATACAATATCTATTATATTGCTTAAGTAACTAAAATGAATACCTATCAGTCCAGTGATGCTTATCCCAGTAGAGCAGGGGTAGGAAATGATGGCATATGCTGGCCCAGGTATTCTGGGTGTTGAAGTTCATAAGCCAAAAAGGGGCCATCATTCCCAACTTCTGCATTAGAGGTTGGCAAACATATTATTCAGAGGCTATATGATACATAACCTCTGAATTCCTACATTTGTGACATATAAAAATAGGGGCTCAACATTGATATAAATTTTCAATAGAATTGTGTTTCATGGGTTTTGGGTTGTTTTTCCCCCCGCTTCTTAAGAAACTGGGTTTTCTCCCTAGATATTGTCAAAATACTACTTAAAGTTTATGTTGCTAGCTTTACTTTTCAGTGCATACGAGATTTTTAAAAAGTCAATCATTGTGATATATTAAAAGCCTGAAAGAATGTATATTTCTTTGCATGAAGGACATTTGCACAAAACTGCAGAAATATTGAAGTGTTGAATCTAAATGGCTGCACCAAGATTACAGATGCGTAAGTGATCTTTGTTTTGGAGTTGTGAAATGTTGCATTAGCTCTTTAAAATGTCAATCTAATAGCACTTAACTGAGAGTAAACTTCATTGGAAATTAGTCTGGTCTTCTGAGGAGACATATATAAGATTGCACTATGATTCCTCTCCCCAGTGGTCTTCCCTGTCCCCCTCCCCATTTTTTTTGTTGTTAATTTGCTTAAATACAGTATTTTCATGTAATTGCTATATTTCTTATTTCATGATTTAAAAAGGATGTTGGAATAGGATTAGGATAGATTAGTGGTGGGACTCATTAAACTCTTTACCAGTAACCTTATTCATCCATCCATCCATCTATCCATTCATTCATTCTTTTTTCTTTTCCAATCTCTCCACATTTCTACTTCTCTACCAATTCTCAAGTCTCTCATCAAGCCTATCATGCCTGCCTTCCTCTTGATACAGTTCTCCACTGCCACAAACCACTCTCAACATTCAAAAAAATTCCTTCTGCCAAACTGCTCCAGTGTGCTATCAACAAATTTGCATACACACTACTGCCATCTTCATATCTTTATATCTCAACTCAGTTTAGTGTCATCTCCCATTTGTAAATTTCTAGTGTTTTCAACCATTTCTATTTTTATTTCTTATCACAAGAAAATCATTGAAGAAGGTAAGATAGAATAGCGGTGTAATATCTTAATTACTAGATTTAGCTATTGTCATCCATCTAAAAATGTCTCCAATGCTTTTTCCTACTTTTTAAAATAAAAATAAAATGAACCTGTGGGTATTCTATTTTTTTCCAGTACATGTACTAGCCTTAGTAAATTTTGCTCAAAGTTACGGCATCTTGATCTAGCTTCCTGCACATCAATAACCAACCTGTCACTGAAAGCACTGAGGTGAGTGTTCAGATTGTTCATAAAACTAACCACCTAAACTAGGGTAATAAAAGTAAACATAGTGATTGTCTCTGATTTAAATATGTCAGATGCCTTTGCAATGCATTTGTTCTCTTCCCTGTCCAAAATACTAATAGTAGTGCAGTTGGCCCAGTTTATAACTTGAAGGAATAAATATGTGGTTCTTTTGTAGTTAATGTAGCTCATGAGACTCAGATAAGCGGGACACAGGATGACTTTTTGTATGCCAATAAATGGTTTTCTGATCCCAGAACAGTCCATAAGTTTTAGATTTTTGATAAATCTTTCAGCAGCCATGATCAACAAGATTTACATTGGAAATGTTACAAGAAATATGCAAACAGAGAATTATGAGTCAAATCAGATGCTCTCTTATCTCAAATCCCTAATAAGGATGCAAAAACAGACCAATCCCTTTTCTCCAGCCCTATTTCTATAGCTGTTCTGTTTGTTCCAGCTATAGCTTTCAATTGGATTGTCTATTAAGGCTGCATCAGAGAAGAAAACTGTTAACGGTTTAGAACAATAAACAAGCCAGGGTTAATCTACCTTGGTTCCTGAAGCAAGATGTTTATCTTTAGAGTTAATATATATATATACCTGCATTTTCTTTCTGTGTTCATCCCTTTTCCCCTTCAGTGAGGGGTGCCCTCTACTAGAGCAACTCAATATCTCGTGGTGTGACCAAGTGACAAAAGATGGCATCCAAAATTTGGTGAGAGGCTGTGGTGGACTCAAAGCTCTGTTTCTTAAAGGCTGTACACAGGTACTGTACAAGTCTCCACGGAAGGTTCAGTAGTCTAGAAAGCTGAATTTGGATTGGCTGGATTTGTTCAGAAAGTTCAATAGTCTGGAAAGCTGGATTGGCTGATTTGTTTCATGCAATTTCTCATGACTCATATATGAGAAAATGAAAATTGGATAAAGAATAATTCTAAAGAAACGAGATTATTCATCTATTTTTTTTTGTCCTGTCATCTCAGACTATCCAAAACTGTTGCAATATTGATTGCACAATTTGTTCCTTAAATCAGAACATTAGAGGTAGTCCTTTAAATCAGAACATTAGAGGTAGTCCTTTAAATCAGAACATTAGAGGTTGCAACATTAATTGGGACCAAGTGATATGGACCTAAAGCGCAACATCATGTGACTGCCTTTGTTTAGTAACAGCATTCCCTATTTCCATCTTTAAGCAAGGATTGCACATCATTAAGGAGGGACCTTATATGGTTGCAATTTGCAATTTCCTACCAGCTTCCAATATGCAAAATCGGGGAAGTCGGCAGAAACTTACAGTCCCAGTCACCACAAGCCTTTCCTCAGGCAGTCCAGAAAGAGGGCAGATAAATGTTATGGAGTGTGGCCAGGTAGAGATGGGTTTTGTGGCACAAGTGTAGTTGGGTGGGCAAGTGCTGTGATGGGATATGAGTTTGGACAGGTGGGGGGTACTGCAGACTGCAACCAGGTGCAAAGGCGGGTACTGCAGGGTCAATCACAACTCAATGCTACCAACTCACCATGGCCAACTTCCATGGCTAACTCACTGCAGCCAACTTGCCGTGGACAATTTGCCGTGGGACAACTGACCATGCCCAACTCATAGGACAACTCGCCACAGCATAAGAGTTACACTAATATTGAATAAATAATAGAACAGAATCATTACAGAAAGGATGCCAAAGGAGGGACAAAATAAAACATATTTGACAAAAATTAAAATAATTTTAATTATTTTAAATAGTTACATTGAATGGTTGAATTGCCCCACAGAAAGTTCCGTGGTTAGTTGGCCATGGCAAGTTACCCCATTCTGGCTACTGCAGCATGTGGGTGAGGGGCAGATGCTGAGCCCATTGCAAGCTGGTGCAAAGGAGTGCAAGGAGAGTTGGTGCTGCCTGCATGTGTTATGCAGTAGGTAAGCCCCAGGATCTCATATTCTATAACAGGCTCTCAAAGAAAAAGTGGCAGGAGCAGCTTGCAACATTCCCTGCTAAAGGCTTCCCCATTCACTTTGCCTTGTGAGAAGCAGGCAGGGAAGGGCATAAATAGAAAGTGCAGGACATTGGAACTATTGTAATTACAATCCAATTGCCAATTGCCTGAATCTTGATCACATGAATACTGACCGCTGCAACTTTGCAGATCAGTCATAAGTTCCCCCATCCCACTTTGTTCAGTGCCATCATATTTTTGAATGGCTACTGAATAAATGGCTGTAACTTAAGAAATACATTCTTGCAAAAATAATGTCTGTATTTTTTGCTTTGTGGAAAACATCTTTGTTTTTCCTTGGAAATAAAATGTGACTTGAAGTCCTTAATCCTGCACTATTTTTGAGAAATAAATTTTGGATAACATTTATTGTTACACCCATATGGCAGAGATAGGAAATTTGATTGCGTCCAGAGATCATACATATTTGGGTTTATGTAATATTGATGATCTTTATTCAGCGATCACAGTTAGGACTGGCAACTCAATCACTAGAATAATGTTGTTAGTAAGTGGAAAATCATATGATTGTGTTTGGTTCTTACTATTTTACTATAGATTTCCTTTTTACCCATTCCCTGCCTTTTTCTGCCATTTCCTTTTGAAATACTCACTCTGGCACTTGGATAATCTGCAAAAAGGAAATTAACATTTGTATTTATAGTCATTGAAGAGGAAGGGATTAAAGATAGTAAAACCATTTGTGACCATTTGAAGTTAAAACAACACTGGATACTTTGACTTTTGATCATTTTTCACACAACCATTGCAGTATCCCCTTGGTCACATGATCAAAATTCAGATGCTGCACAACTGGCAGGTATTTATGATAGTTGCAGTGTCCCAGGATCATGTGATCATCTTTTGCAACCTTCTGACAATCAACTGTGGCAAGAAAAGTCATAAAATGGGGCAAAATTCATTTAACAACTCTCTTGCTTAGCAATGGTAATTTGGGGCTCAACTGTGGTTATAAGTAGAGATCTATCTGTACAAGAGAGTAAGCAGGCATATATTGGGAAATGAAATGGGCACACAATGGAAATTTTTAATGCACACTGAGAGCATATGCACCAAAGACAAATTCCTTGTGTGTCCAGTCACACTTGGCCAATAAAGAATTCTATTCTATTCTATATATGGTAGCATCAGTTATTTGTCAAACACTCAGGATTGCCAGTAATAGACATTCCTTTCAATGTATATTCGCCATAATAGTGAACATGTTATAGAAAGACGTTGTAAAAGTTGTATGTTCACAAAGTTATTTTTTCAACACTGCTGTAATTTTTGACAAGTTGATGCGTGAGTGAGATTTAACCATATTTATTTTCAGCAAAGTACTCAAAACTCAAAAGCTGCAGGAGGCATAGCAATTAGTTAATCATATAACATTTGCAGTTTCTTATGGGATCAGTTGCTTTTTTTTAAAAGGGGGGTGAAAGAAAAATTACTTTGTGTTGTGTTGAAATATATCAGCAAATTTCTGGGGTTTGTTGTGAATTGCAACATCGTTATCTTAGTGAGGCAGCAGGAGTAAGAAAAGCATGATTGACTGAATATTGCCCACTCATGCTATAAGTAAAAAGTACAATGAAGAGACCTAGGAAATTGTCTATTGTCTCTGTTTCTGTCTTTCTCTTAGCTGGAAGATGAAGCTCTTAAATACATTGGTGCAAACTGTCCCGAATTAGTGACTCTGAATTTGCAAACATGCTTGGTAAGAGGTTGGCCTTTATAAACCCAGTCTTTTCTGCTTTCTTATACTATGGCAGTTTTGTAAATTACCTATTCCATATCATATTCAATGTTTTATGTCATCAGTATTGGCTTAGCAGAATAACTATTTATTTTATAGTAGAAAAATATGGGGTATAAAAAAATATTTAAAATGTGAGCAATAATATGAGTCAGAGGGAATACGTTGGTCAAAACCTATGGTACACTGAGGTTTACATTATATTACATTATATTACCCTAGTTCAATTAGTATTTTCATGAATCAGGCAATTGATTTACTTATCATAGTTAGAACAGGTGTATTTTTTTCCACTTTTTTTTTGTTTTGGACTTTGTGCCTTCATATTCTGAGTTATGAGGATCACTAAGGAAAAAATGGATCAAGCCTTAAATACAGATTTAGGAACAAAACATAGGATTACTTAATTGGCCAATCTTCTGCATGGTTAGGAAACCTACCATGTTTCCCAGAAAATAAGACCCTGTCTTACATTTTTTTGAACCTGAAATAAGTGCTTTGCCATGTGCTCAAAAGCCCGATTGGGCTTACTATCGGGATATCTTATTTTGGGGAAAACAGGATAGTTAACACTGACACCATCTGTCTATTTCTATTTTTCCTATGACACTCTTATAGTTTTCTGTCCCATATGACCATTTTATATATACGTATGTGTGTGTGTTTGTGTGTGTTTTGTTTACATATGTATGTATAGGGGGTAAGGGAGAGTGGCAGATAAAAACATTATATTGGTTCCAAGAATCCCTTTGAGCCATCAGTGGCCACCATAAATATAACAGATGGTTGCAGTCTACTAGTTTGCATCCAAATGTATCTATTGACCAGAAAAAGGATAAAGGTAGATTGTGAAATAAAAAGGAGGTACCAGGTATCTGACTGATAAGTTTTATCTTTTTTAATTGATTAAATTCTCTAGGGCAGCTACTTTGTGAATGGACAAAGTAGCCTAGAAGCCATTTTTCGCAATTCCTATGTGTTCCCCAAATTTCAGACAAGCCAATCAAATTTTTAGGGTTAAGGATTAATGCAGCACTTTCTGAATCCCTTGTTGCTTCACCTGTTTTTCTCATTTACGCAAGAAAACAAGAGTGGAAACAACATCTAAGTAGAATTATTGGGTATCAAAGCTTCCACAGCAATCTACTGATTAATAAGTGTGTATGTTGTGCATGTGTACACATATAGACTTGGGAAATTTTGAAATGGAAAACTTTTTGTTATAATAATAAGCTTTCCCTTGTAGTTGTAGTTGTAAGACTTGTTTTCTGGCACTTTTTGTTTTAAAATCATAAATGGGTACTCCATGCCTAATCCCTTCTATCAGCTGTCATTTTTCCTACCATAGTTTGAATTTTGAATTGGGGGATTTTAAAATACTCTTTTGGCACAAATGCTTTTATGACCTAATTTCTGATCTCTGACCAATCAATCCAAAAACCACTATATTCACTATGTCACTCTAATGACAAAGCAAAACTAATCTTTTCCATGCCCAGATTCTGAAGACTTTGTTTGACTTTATTCAATGACTAAATGTTTCTAAACTCTCAGATTGGCAACTGTTTCTTCACATTTCTATGTAATAAATATCACTTTAATATCTTGAAAAATCTTCCAAAACCATTGTGATATTAGCATTTAATCTGGTAAATTTGTCAGGCTTTCATTTGCCTTAATATATGAACTTTTTTTCAAAGTTTGCTTGTAAAACAGGCTGGAAAAAATCTTTATTTTGAACTATCATGCTTCGCTGGCCTTGTCTCCTTTTTGTTTTCAACGTGTTAAAAATATAGTCTGTTTTTATGTGTGTATAAAAAGAGCTGAAAGAGGAAGTACATTTTTTCTTGCAAGAAATTATCATGAACCAGTTTGTGGTTATGCCAAAAATGGAATATTTATCCCAAAAAAGAATTGATTTGGGGTGATTGTATACATTTGGCATTCTGGTTTTTCCTAAGATAGTTGTCAAATAGACATTCATCCAACTGTTTCACCAGCAAATAGTTTTTAACATTTAATTTTAGAATTTGCAGAGAAAATTGAGTACAGCATCACCCCAATCGTGCTTCTCGCTATAAATGATTGATTTTCTTTCCTTTTCTAGCAAATAACAGATGACGGCCTCATTACAATATGTAGAGGATGCCACAAGTTGCAATCTCTATGTGCTTCTGGCTGTTCCAACATCACTGATGCCATCTTGAATGCTTTAGGACAAAATTGTCCAAAACTTAGGTAAGTAGATTTTTTTTCTTTCTGGTTTCTAAGATTCACACATATGGACAATGTGCCAGTTTGGAACTTTTTAGAATTTATAGAACTGTTTGATGGATACTCTGTCTTCATGTCTAACTTTGTAATTAGGCACAGCCGAATCACTTCAGCTTTGACTATCACTGTATTGCATGTTCTTCTTTGAGCCAATCATATTTCACAATTATTGAAATACTTTACCTTTTATTTACATTTTCTTTCATCTCAAATCTTAAAAACTTCTTAGGATTCATCAGTTAGAAATATCAGGATTAAGAGTGTACAAAATGTTTTTAAATTTAACCATTTCAGCTTTGAACACTCCTCCCAGTTTTGAGTGCATAACATGGGTTTCAAGTGTGTAGCTAGCTATTTCAAATATTTTGGGAACATTTTGAGCTCAAAACAAGCTAGAGTTTCCCAGGACAGGCATATTAAATACACAACTACCAATTGTCACCTAACACAAATCATGAGAAAGGTAAATTGTTTTTTCCAATAAGCTGTGGAAATTACCTTGTTTACATTTCAAATGGTGTAATATGTGAATAGTTACCATCACTGTCAGAATAAGTCAGTCGTTTTGAACCAACTGCAGTCCTTGTATATAATGAATCCTTAGAAAAAACATCATTTGATCTCATCTTCTTGAACAATTTTCGTCCTGTTTCCAATCTTCCCTTCTTAGGGAAGGTAATGGAAAAGATGGCTGCCTGGTAGGTTCTGGATGAAACAGATTATCTGGACCCCTTTCAGTCAGGATTTAGGTCTGGTTATGATACAAAAATGGCATTGGTTGTGCTTATTGATAATCTCTAGCAAGAGCAGGATGGGATAATGCAACCATCTTTTCTCTCTTTGATCTCTCAGTGGCGTCCAATACCCATCAGCATGGGTATCCTTTTGGGCCAGCTATGGGATTGGAACTGGCCAGCACATTGTACTGGTTGTGCTTCTTTATTCAAGGCTGATCAAAATTGGTGTGAAAGATAGGAAGTGAAAGATACAGCCCATGGCCATGCTTGTCACAGGGCTCAGTATTCCCTCCACTCCTTTTTAACATCTACATGAAGTCGCTGAGTGAGATCATCCATTACCATGAGTTGAAGTATTTTCTGCGTGCTGAAGATATTCAATTCTTTATTTTGCCCCTGGTGACCCAAGTGATGCTGTTTCTGCTCTCATATAGGGCCTTGGGGGTTGTGAGGGCCTGGATGGGGGACTTTAACTGAACTGTGGAAAGATTGAATGGCTTTGGGTGTATGGAGCTCAAAAATCCTGGATTTTGACATCTTTAGTTCTGGATAACGTGGCAGTGACCCAGACAGATCCAGTCCACAATTTGGATATTTTCCTGAACTCTCAACTCCTTGAAGAGCAGGTTGTAATTGCAACTATGAGAGGTTTGCACAACTTCAGATTGTACATCAGTTACAGCTTCTCCTGGATCAGGAGTCCCTGCGCTCAGTCATTCAAGCCCTAATCATCTTGCATTTGGACTACTGCAATATGCTGTACAAGGGGCTACAGTTGAAGAGCATTGAGAAGCTACAACTGGTACAGAGTGTAGCAGTACCATCAATTTTGGAGCCCCAAAAGTGGCCCATGTAATACCACTGTTTATGGGTGGCACTGGTTGCCAGTGTGCTTCCAGGTGTAATTCAAGGTGTTGGTAATCACTTTCATGACATGGTCCAGGATACGTGAGGGACCTTCTCAACTAACAAACTTCATAAAGAGATTTCAAAAATAACAGAGTAACTACAGGTTTTTTTGAATGCATATGAGATTTTCAGTTATATATTAGAGATATGGGATAGAATTACCTTGCTTTAATTATATAAATTTTATAATAATAAAAATAAATTTTAATTTAATTTAAAAAACTGGTTTGAAAAGGATGAACTGAGAAAATTGTTCATGAGGCAGGGCAAACCAGAGAATTAGGAAGAATTGTTCCAACATTTTGTGTTAACTGATAGGCAATTGGAAGAGTTGAGGTACAGATAAAATAGTGAAGGGAGAAAGTTTTACAGTCTCCCTTCACCCCTATCCCCTTCCTGTGACTTTCTCAGACACTAGTACCAAACAGCCCACACAAATAGGCTTCCATCCACAGCTAAATGGAAATCCTCTGCTGAGAAACACCAATTCAGTCTCTGGCAATATCAGATCCAACATGTTTCAACTTTTTCCTTCATTTAAAACAATGAGGCTTGTTTCTCTGTTCAGTGACAGTGTATCTTGTGGCTATCTCCTCCTTTTTTTGCAAAGAATATTTTGGGGAGGGGAAAACTCAACGCCACTGCGTTTCCTGCCTGAAGTCCAGCCGCCTTCAATTTGCCCTTGTGTTCTCGTGTGGATCTTTGCCAGTGGAGAGCAGAGAGAGAGCACCAGCCGACTGGCGGGGCTGAACCCCGGGCTCTCCTAGAATATCCATGTCTGGAGTGAGACCAGACTGGGTTCATCGGCCTGATCCAGGCGATTGCTCATGCCGAGAGCACGTGTGTCTGGGATTCTGCCGTGTTGGTTTAAGACTGGCAAGTGCCCTCAGTGGAGGAGGGCTGAAATGCAGTTTAAGGGGGTGCTTTTTCCATCTCCTCCCCCCCCACCCCCACATATGTGAATGGAGCAGGGGGAGATTTATTTTTGTAAAATAAAAAACCTTGACGAAGAGGTAGATTGGTAGGTACCAGTGCTTTCTAACGTCCTTCTCTGCACCTCACCCCAAAGTGAGGAGAAATTCTAGGGATACCCCACATCTTTGGGGTTATTTTTATTTCATTCCCACCATTCCTCCCATGTAGCAATCTGCTTTTTCCAGATTATCTTCATGAGGTAGGATGAACTGAGAGGGAGAGACAGGCCTGGTGAGTTTTCCACAGTGAGTTGAATCCAGGTCTTCGGGAGTGCAATCTGGCCTTCTGGGCGAATGATCAAAAGTTTTGTTTTCCACCTTCGAATTTAGCCCTTATTACAAGGAGTTTCTGGAAACACGCTTAGCAACTTTCAGATAAAAAGTAATTGCCAGATAGTTTGCTGAAATTAAAGGCTCTATTGCACCATTACTCAATTGCCTTCACTAAGTTCATAGAGAAAGTGAGTGGGTGTGAGTCTTTCTTTTTCTCTTCTAAATTATAGAGTAAACTGGATTTGCTGCACAGTCTTGTAACCTCATAGTGTTCAGCGGGCCTCTCTGCCCATTACATGGCGTAACCTGAAAAGTCTGGATTACAATCCTAATTGTGCTTTGTGTGGAGTAAAGCCCGTTGGCAATCATGGAGCTTACTCTCAAGTAGACATGTCTTGGATTCTGGAGTTTCTACCCACCCACTCAAGCAGCACACATCTATATCTATCTATATCTATCTATCTATCTATCTATCTATCTATCTATCTATCTATCTATCTATCTCTATCATCTATCTATCATCTTTCTCTACCTAACTATCTATCTATCTATCTATCTATCTATCTATCTCTATCATCTATCTATCATCTTTCTCTACCTACCTATCTATCTATCTATCTATCTATCTATCTATCTATCTATCATCTATCTCTATTTATCTATCTATCTATCTCTATCTATCTATCTATCTATCTATCTATCTATCTATCTCTATCTATCTATCTATCATCTATCATCTATCATCTATCATCTATCTATATCTATCTATCTATCTATCTATCTATCTATCTATCTATCTATCTATCTATCTATCTATCATTTGTCATTTATCATCTATCATCTATATGTCTGCCTGCCTGCCTGCCTGCCTGCCTGCCTGCCTGTTTGTCTGTTTGTCTATCGCAATAGCACTTAGACCCATATACCGCTTCATAGAGCTTTACAGCACTCTCTAAGTCAGGCCTGTCAAACTGGCGGCCCATGAGCTGGATATGTCATGCACAGGCCATGCCCACCTTGGCTCAGCAAAGGCAAAAAACATCATGATACATCCCGTGACACGATTGAGTTTGACACCCCTGTTCTAAGTGGTTTACTGAGTCAGCCTATTGCCCCCAATAATCTGGGTCCTTATTTTACTGACCTTGGGAGCATGGAAGGCTGAGTCAACCTTGAGTCAGTAAGGATTGAACTGCTGGCAGTTGGCAGAGTTAGCCTGCAATACTGCATTCTAACCACTGCACCACCATGGCACATGTCTGTCTGTCTGTCTGTCTGTCTGTCTGTCTGTCTGTCTGTCTGTCTGTCTGTCTGTCTACCATCTATCTATCCAGAAAGAAGACTACATAAGCTTTCTGGCTATTTTCTTATGAAATAAAATTTTGCTATTTTAAAAAGGCGATGGAGATCTGTTATTCCCAAACAAGGAGAGGACTACATCATGATGCTGAACTTTCTCTGAACCACAAGAAGATAACTGCACCACTATCATTTTCAATAAAAAAAAATCCCACAGGAAGCTGGGAAGACTGTAAACATCCTTCTCAAATATAAACAGCAGTCTTCAAAGATTTTATAAAAGAATTTTAACATCTCTTTTAAAAAAAAAATAGGGAGTCAATAAAGCATTTGTTTTTCTTTTCGAAAGGTTACCAATTTCTCCTCGTGATGTTTATTAAAAGACATCAGGCATCATAAAGTCTACTATACAGCAGGTTACTGAAAATAGAGCTCTAGCTAAAATACTTGGTAGCACGGATCCCAAAAGCTCGGAAGTGTAAACCTCTGGTCCTAGTGACTGATCTAGATTGGATCTTGCAACATTACCTGGAATACATATATAATGAGTCACGGTGGCGCAGTGGTTAGAGTGCAGTACTGCAGGCTACTTCTGTTGACTGCCGGCTGACTGCAATTTGGCAGTTCAAATCTCACCAGGTTCAAGGTTGACTCATTCTTCCATCCTTCCAAGGTGGGTAAAATGAGGACTCAAATTGTTGGGGGCAAATATGCTGACTCTGTAAACCATTTAGAGCAGTGGTTCTCAACCTTCCTGATGTCGCAACCCTTTAATACAGTTCCTCATGTTGTGATGACCCCCAATCATAAAATTATTTTCGTTGCCTCATAACTGTAATTTTGCTACTATTATGAATTGTAATGTAAACACCTGAAAGGCAGGTGTTTCCTCGACTTTTCTCACAAGCGCAATGGCCCACATCTAACAAAAATCAGAGTCTATGGCGCCTACTTGGAAATAGGACCAATTAGACTCGCCTGGAGATGGATAGAGGAGCGGTGTCTTGGTTCCTAAGACCATTGGAAAGATGTGTTTTCCGATGGTCTTAGATGACCCCTGTGAAAGGGTCATTCGACCCCTAAAGGGGTCCCAACCCACAGGTTGAGAACCACTGACTTAAGGATTAAGAAACTGTATGGTCAGGAAATTTGGTGAAGCAGAACCCTGGCAACCCCGAATTTTAGTTTGGCCACCAAAGGCTCTTTAAAATTATGGATAGCCAATTCAACAGATAGGGAGTGTATTCAATATTTGAGGAGGCTACTTGTTGAACTTGCTTCAAGTTACAGAAATCAGAGCCACGGTTATCATTGATTAAGCTGTTGGACCAGAACCAGAAAGAGCCTAGTTCAAGTCCATCTTCAGCAACTGGGTGACTTTGGACTAGTTGCTCTTTCTTAAGCCAAACCTCCCTCACAGGTTTGTTATCGGGGGGGAAAATGAAGGAGTATTTGTAATTTGTGTGATGAGTGGTGTGGATCCTGGCATTGTCATGTTACAGAGTGGCTGTGATGTGTGTTCACATAATACCTACAGTTAAGTGAATGGTAATGTATTAGGTCAGTGGTTCTCAACCTTTACTTCACCATGGACCCCTTTAAACACCTTTAGTGGCCATGCACCATGGCCATGCCCCTCCCCCCAAGACTTAACTCAAGATTTATATTGTAACATTTCTTCAAATCTTTGCAGATCCTCTGTGATGATAATGTGGACTCCCAAGGATCACCAGACCACAGCTTGAGAACCACTGTATTGAGTCATGTATCACACCGAATCATAAGCTAATCACACTACAATAGCTTCTTTACACAACATATTAAAGAATTGCACTTGATTCCTGATGAGATTTTAAACTCATTCGTAGCATTGGATGTGGTAGCCACAGCCTTATTCTATTATTATTATTATTTTACTTCCCACTCTGAATTATAGTTCTGGAATTCCTGAATGATCTTTAATCCAAGTATTAAGGAGCAGCCCAACTGCATTAAGGATAGATTCCTATCCTTATTGTCTATTAAATGACAGGAAAACTGGTTTGATTGTGAAGTATAAGGTTAGGATATTAACAGTGCTGCTTATCCTGTACTGTATTTGCATGTACAACACATATTGGGTTGTTTAAATCATAGTTTGTTAATTAAGCCAGGAGCAAGTCAGAACACTTGCGTATGAGCAAATTAATCATGTTTTCTTTATTGAAATCTCTATATTTTCTGTAAGTGAGAAAAAGAAATGTCTGGGGCATCAACAAGCAACCAATAAGCCAGGATCAGTGGTGAGTTGCTCCCAGTTCGGCCCGGTTCACCTGAGTCGGTAGCAGTGATGGTATGATGTCACCGAACTGGTTCTCCGTGGCTGGGAGCTGGATCCACCCGCCCGCCCGTCCTTTTTTTTTTGAGCTATTTAGCCCAGCTAAGACATGGCAATCAACTAAAAAGCGCCCATCAGCTGGGCTAAACTGCTCTGCGCATGTGCAGAGCGCTTTTTTTGAGCTGTTTTCCCAAAAAGTATTTAGTGCGTAATGTGTGGAGTGCCCATTTGGCGCGCACACAAGTGAAACGAAGGTAAAGGTAAAGGTAAGTAGAACCCACCCCTGGCCAGGATCCTAGGTTTACTATTAACCATAATCTAGTGTTCATAAGCAGTGACTTTACATTGCGGTGTCTTTCTTCCTTGGGATGGATTTACACTTCACATGGAGTTAAAGCCAAGCCATGTTATGTTCATTAAATTTCCTGGTAATGATGTTAAGTGTTTCAGTTAAAACAGAGGATGGAAGTAGATGGAGTCTCTATCCTCCATTGGCTATTTCTCTGTAGCTGCTGATTCTATACTAATTTTGCTTTTGTTACCCAAATGACTTCTGGGGTGCTATAAACTGGACTGGAGGCTGCAAAGTCAAGCACAGAGGGTGCGGGCCCTGCTCTGCTCTACAGCACTTTTTGCAATCAGACATAAATAGCCCTTTATGCCAGAAGCAGGCTCAGAGAAAGGAATGTTTTGTCTAGAAGGCATGGTATGTGGCTGGAGCTAAGGAGCTGCTGCTAGAGGCTCCAGTTGGTACACAGCCAAGTATACTTTCTAATGTCGCTCTTTCCCTGCCATTCAGTCTCCTGCTCTTTTAAAGGTTGGGCTTTCTTTTTTCTACACAAAGACAAATGGATTGAGTGCACGGGAGGCAAAGCCTAATCTGGTTTTTAAACAATTTCTCATCTCAAATTCATAGCAATTTTAAGGTTGTGAATTTCTATGTGTTATTGGGGTGGGGTTTTGGGATGTAGGACTATTGTTCAAATGTTCTCACCTTTATTAAGGTTCTTAATTCTCATTTTTTCACTCTTTGTTCCTTTCCAAGACTTTGTATCTTTTTACTCTTTCTGTCTAAGGTGTGGGTATCAAACGCACGTCGTCACGTTGTCGTCACGTGACGCATTGGGACTTTTTCCCCCTTTGCTAAACAGGGCGGGGACAAGGTCAGCATGTGATGCATCTGGCCTGCGGGCCATGAATTTGACATCCCTGGTCTAAGGGGATCATTTTGACTGGTGGAGATAGCTCAGAATAATTTGATCTTTTTTCTTATCTTATTCTTCTAGGACAGGGGTGTCAAACTTGATTTCATTGAGGGCCACATCAGGGTGGTGCTTAACTTTGGGGGTGGGGCATGGCCGGGGTGTGTGTGGCTAGCCCGACGTCATTCAGGTCAGGGGCGTTTGCCAGGGTGCTTTGCCAGTGAAAACGGGCTCCCGAGCTCCATATTCAGTTGCGACTGCCTCCTGCAACCCTCTGCCAATGAAAATGGAGTTCGGGAGGGCCACCTGCAGCCCTCCTGAGCTCCGTTTTCACTGGCAGAGGCACCCTGGCCCGTCCTTCACTGTTTCTGGGGTGGCTCTGCAGGCCAGATCTAAGCACCCTGCAGGCCGGATCCAACCCCTGGGCCTTGAGTTTGACACCCTTGTTCTGAGAGGTTCAATTCATCCATCACCATTTACTCCTTCTAGGTATGTATTGTATGTATGTATGTATGTATTTATTTATTTATTTAATAGCATTTATATGCCGCCCATCTCCCGAGGGACTCGGGGCGGCTTACATAAAACAAAAAACATACAATAAACATTTTTAAAAAATAAAAATAAAAGCACAATTGAAATCAGCATAAAAATTAATAAACATCCCACATCAATTCAGCCATGATGTAGAAAAAATATGGGGTGTACAAGTGTCTCAATGGATGATGGACTATATTTCAAAGAAAGTAGTTGGGGGCAGGACAGAAATTAAGTTCAGTTTCATTTATATTTAATAAAAGATTAAATCTAGCAAATACAGTGTTACTATTTTCCCGGTTAGCCATTTAAAAGTTTTCTTTCATGTCATATCAAAAGTAGAATTTTATAACAGCATCTGAAAGTCTTCAGAGGCCTCATGCAAAGCCTTCAAGAGTTTCATGCCTGTTCAGATTGTAGACTTGACTGGATTGTATAAATTGGATGTTTTGATACTAGGAAAGTTAATTCAGATTTTCACAGCTGGCAGTCGTGGTTTAAAATGACCTGGACTTTAGCTTGTGATTTTGTGTAAATAGTGGCTTGAGGTGATCTAGACCTCCTGCTGCAATATTATTCTGATACTGGAATTTGTTTAGTGCTTTTACCTTTAATGACACTTGCAAGTTGGATATGGATGCATTTATCATGCTCTTACCTTTCCTTTATAAAGGCCATACATCTATCTAGCTCATGGTTCATTTGAATCATGCATTTGCGTCACCAATTGCATGTACTGTATACTTTTCGCTTTTTCCCTGGAACGAGGAAGGCTGTTAATACTCCATCAATATCTTCAGTGAACATGTTGGGAATATGCTGCAGCATCACTCTTACAAATCACATCTTGTGATATTTATCTGTCCAGTGAATATAGAGATATTAGAAAGGACTCTTTGGAGAAACATTCCAGTTTTCTTCTCAGGATGCAAAGTTGCTTTACATCTGCTGTAGAATCCAAGGGTAGCCTTGAAAAATAACTCCAGGATGCCAACATTTCTAGATTCCAAAATTGAACTTCAGTAGAATATTAATGAAACTTAGACAGAACTTCGTTGTGTGCTGGGCATCAGGACTCCAAACCAAGAGAATTTTATCTTCACATCACTATATGAGCAATATCTTTTTGTTCTGCTTCTATCTCAGGAGGTTTCCCATTTGTGTTGGTTTTTAAAAAGGTTTCACAGATGTTAAACACTAAAGGGCATTTTCATGGTTAATTTTAGCTTAATTCTAATTACCATAGCATTTCTGTTAGAACACTGAGATGCCTGTTTTTCATTTGGCTTGTTATTTGGAAAAGCATATTTTTAAAAATCTTCCCAAAGCAATATTTAAATTAAAAATAAATAATGCATATTATTTTAACAAATAACATTTTTAGGATTTATTACCCTGGACTGTTGGTGGTAATAGCCCCGGGGAGTAAGGGGAGAGAGAAAATCCAGCTGAGATGGTTTTTTGGGAGGGTTCTCCTCCTGTTTTCTTTTTAGGGACCCTTCTCCCATGGTTCCTTTTGAGCATAGGCACACAACAATATGGAGGAAACGGTCATTTGTGCTTTGTTTTCACATAAAGTAAGCTACTCTAGGCTATTGTGATAAGTGTGTTTTCTTTATGAAACACTCAGTCCAGAAAATACTGGAAAAACATGTTTTTTCCTGCAGCTGAAGTTGGAAATGTCCATCCTCCCATGCTTAGAGAATATAAGTCTTGAAATATACAGTGCCTCTGAAAATATATGTGCTTTGACAACAAATCATACAGGACTGTGCATTCCTTACTTGGGTGACATATGCTTATTCATTCTTTTTCATTTCCCTCAGAGCTTCTTTTGGGCAGTGTTGAAAATTGCTTCATGTTGTTGAAATTAAAATAACACTTTTAGCGTTTGTCACAGGGTTTTCCTGAGTTTATTTTGCAATATTTGTATTTCAACAATATACCAATTTTAATAGTTACTTTAAAAGTATCTGGAGATCATCTAGGAGTTTCTAGAGCATTCCTCTTCTATAGCCATTTCTGCTGTTTGCTGTAAACTCCAATGAAAATGGCTGCTTCGTTATTGAACAATTCTTGCTATTAGGGAACTTTTCTTTATAATTTAACAACGCCTGCTTCCTTGCATTTCCTTTCTAGTTCTCCTCACCAAAATAAAGAAAACAACCATTTTATTATTGCTGTGGAAAAAGTTATAGCCATGCACTCTCATTAATAAACATCCCTTTAGGACATAGTTGCATTCATAGACAAATATGCACACATGTAAGTGAGGTGTTCAGAAATTAAATACAGAGAAAGTATATGGACCAGTCTAACATAGCTGAAAAAATACTGTAGAGTTTGGCATGAGGGTATAAGATAATGGAATTATATATGTTTGAAAACTACCCAGGTTCCAGTTTCTACAAAGTAGACTGAATTGGTAGCATAGCAAAACAGTTACTATAAAGTCTGGATGGAGAGGATGTTCTGTTCTCCCCTGAACTGCTAGAACTTGATTCTTCCCATAAATTGTCTTATAAATTGATAAAGTGAAATACTTCGTAGAACATCTTGTGAACAAATATTTTCAGTTATCATAAGATGTGATGATCTTTGGCATTAAATGTTTTTAAGTTGTTGCAAGTATGAGTCCAAAGTATGTAGATTGAGAATGGAATTGAGAAAAACGTAATTATAGAGTGGCATTGCCTGCCCCTGCTAAACGGGCCTTTAATGTCTACCTTTAGAAAGCTTTCTAAATGTCTTTGAAATTATTGGGAAGGGCATATTTGGTGCAGCCCAGTGGTGGGTTGCTCCTGGTTCGGGCCGGTTCACACGATCGGTAGCGGTGACGCTGTGACATCACCAAACCGGTTCTCCGCGACTGGGAGCTGGGCCCACCCGCGTACCCGTACTTATGGTTCTCTGCTGAACGCGTGCTCCGTGCATGCACAGAGCACTTTTTCCGAGGTTTTTTTCCCAAAAAAGTTACTGCGCATGCGTGGAGCACGCATTTGTCATACGTGCAAGCAAAGCGAGTGCGCGCCGATCACACGCAAAGCGCATGCATCAAGAGAACTGGCAGTAAAGGTAAGTAGAACCCACCCCTGGTGCAGCTATAGTGTTGAAAAAAAGGAAAAGTCCTCCTTGAATCATGATGATAACCTACATGAATACATAATATGAATGTGTAGAAGGACTGTTTTCATCTCACTGAAAGTGCTACCATGAGTCCATTTTTTGCTATGTGCTACGCTAATGTGCTAGAAATATACGAAAATGTTTTTGTGTGATCAGGCTAGTAAATTATTAGAATACCAAATCAAAAATCATGATTTCACATTGGTAAATGAATATTGTTGTAATTCCCTTTAGGTTTCAGTGGAGTGAAGTGTTGTTGATTCCATCCTTATTGTTGTATACTCAAAAGAGCCCCATGATTGAAAGGGGACTGTGCTCACATTATCAGCTTCAGGTTAATTATGAAGAGCGGGGCAAGTATCTCCCTACCCTACCCATCAACTTCCTTTGTAGATCTGATGTTGCACAACAATTGTTATATTCCTAAACATATGGTGGGGACAAGGGCATGATGAAATTGAAGCTATTTCATAACAGTTAATGAGAAGGTGGAACTGAAAAAAATCTCCCAAATTGAAGATCTGGTATTGAGGGCTCTTTGAACAGAGAGTGATTAATGCTGGTTCTGTTATTTTTCCATTGTTTTGTTACTGATCATTGAGTGGAACCAATGTAAAGTATGACTTAAGTTTATTAAATTCTTTCTTTGCTTCTTTCCCGTTCTTACAGCACTTCACAGAATTCCTTGATGACTTTTCCCAGGATGTTTTGGGACAGCTCTTGAACGATCCCTTCCTGTCTGAGAAAAATGAGATGATGGAAGTGGAGTTGTCCCCAGTTTCCCCAGCTCCCCTCATCCAGGCAGAGCATAGCTATTCCCTTTGTGGGGACTCTCGGCCCCAGTCGCCATTGACCCATATTTCAGCTGATGACAATTTCAATGAAGGTAAAAGAGTGTAATGAATTTTGCTAACCAACCTCTGGAAATAAGGCTCCCACTGTTAGCCTCTGGGGATCATATCTGCAGAAAATGGGACCCCTGTTTATTTATTTTAGAAACCTGCTTGATTCCAAAATAATTCTGCTCAGCAAAGAGAGGTAGAAGATTTCTTTTATCTGACCATTGTTCTAGTTGTGGCCCTATACACGGCTAAAAATCTCTATGATATGCATTTATTTAATTGGACATTCCTTAACACCCTGCTAACAAATTAATTCACACATTTCTAAAAGCTGTTATTATCCTTACCATTTTCAAGTGATAATTCATGACACGTTTTATTTCTTGAATGAGTAAAAATATGTGAGAGTGATTTAAAAATAACTACAGGAATTCATAAACTCAGCAAATGTAAAAGGTCTTAAGTGAAGACCTAAATGTAGAATGGGAATTAAATCATATCTTTTTATGGAAGAAAATCTACAACTTGAGCATTGAAGTATTCATGTTCCAGACAATCAACCCTCCTGGCCCCAGGTCAGCAACATCTCTTTATTGCTCTTACAAAGTTGTTTTCAGAGGGAGGGGGCAATACATATTCACAAAATGGCTGCCATCTTGAGGCTGGCCGATCATAACCCACTCATTGATGAAGACAAGCTGCAGAGGTTGTTCCCTGCCACTCCTATTACCTCAGGTGACCTCTGACATTTTTCTGGGCATTTGGACATACTTCGAGTGAAGTATAGAGCTATCATTTTTATTTCTTAAAGAATGTTACTGAGCCATGCAAATCTCCAAAGCATTCTTGTTATGCAAGACTGCTTTGTTTTCCAGCATGACAGCTTCCGTTTCATTTTTTTTTTTCAAAACTGAAAATCCCAAAAGAAAATTGCAATCAGGTGGACCTGGGAATTCACCATGATGCTGTGTCTGTGTGTTTCTCTCATTATTGATAAGTTATAATTAATATGTTCTTTTTCTATTGAAAATAGACAATTATATCCAAGATCTTAGGGAACCCAAGACTTAGAGTTACACATACTTCTGGTGAATCATTAATGATCTTTTTACTGTTCTAAGTGCTGATGCCTGCTTATCAAGCCTGCTGAGATAGAATTGGATAAGAGCTGGAATAAAACAATACCTTTTTTTTAAACTTCCACCTTCATATATTTTCAATTTCTCCCATATATTAAGGTTTTTCTTTTAAAAGAAATAGTCAATGGAAAGGAATCTTAATTCATATTGCAGTGGAGTCTAATTGTTTTGTCAGGGTTCTAATCAATACCCTAATAAAATTAAGAGTCTCAAGCCATATAGCAAGAAAAATCCAGTTGTTTATTAGGAGTGCCATGTCAGCATGACCCAGGTGAAGCCAGCTCTGGCTTCACCCAATTCGCGTCTTTTCTCTGACCCTGTTTCCCCCTCCTCCCCAGAGTGTGTCATCAGTCACATTCCCTAACGAAACAATTTCGCGGGTCGTAGAAGTCACTCCAGCCGTTGTAGGTCTCTGTGGAGATGGCCTTGACTTTGGTTGGCTAGGAATTCCTTGGTGCAGCTGCGAGGCGCGATTCCCATCCCTTTGCCTATGGCAACTCGGGAACAGGTCAGGAAAGCATCATGAGTTGGCATGTTGTTTTTTTTATTGAAAAGTTTTATAAAATTTTACAACCCCCCTCCTTT
>JANHFM010002309.1:57352-68347 GCA_032468115.1 Grayia smithii
TACTTGCATTTTTTACGTGCTTTCAAACTGCTAGGTTGGCAGAAGCTGGGACAAGGAACGGGAGCTCACCCTGTTACGTGGCACTAGGGATTCGAACCTTTCGATCGACAAGCTCAGCATCTAAGCCACTGAGCCACCGCGTCCCCACTCAGAGCAATATTACACAGTATCAAAAAATCAGAAACGTTAGGGACAAGATCGGATTTGTTAGAATCTGCAAGCATATCCATCTATTTCATTTTTGAAGATTAACCCCAGCACTATTAATTTTTAACCAATTTTCAGAAACTAATCTGTGACTGATCTTTTCCACATTTTAAATCTGCAGTCCTTAACAACTAAAGAAAATGCTACGCACATATGCAGTTAAAATCTACGCCATGAACAGCATTCTCAATACTTGTATAAGCTTATTCTATGAAGGCAGAATACTGCTATTCATTTGAAATTCAAGCCTGGCAATTTCAAACAGCTATTAATATTCTGCCTGCATCCTAAGTGCAGCTTTAGAAAGAGGAGGCAAAAATCAGTCTTAATGATTTAGTATGTACCAGAATATTCAAGCAAGCTAATCCTATTTCCAAGACATGCCACACACTGAACAGAAAGTGAAGGAAACTGAATTTTATTTAACTGTATTTATCTGAATTGAAATTTATTATTTCTTTCAGTGCTGAGAATGTATCTTTATTTCTGTGAATTTCACACTGGCCCAATCAACAACATAGGTTTGTACACTTAGATTAAAATCTGAAGCTAAATAATTAGCTTGTTATTTAACTTGTTCCTGAATCCTTCAAAGACTCAAGGTTCACTAAGATTAGGTCTAACATTGCATTGCAGCATTGATGATAGAAGCCATGACTGGTAGAATTTCATTTCATTTTAAGGGTGCTGAAGTCCAAATGGCTCTGAGAGGTTACATATTAAAAAGTGAAGAATTACCATATTTTTGGTGTATTAAGACACACTTTTTCCTCCCCAAAAAGTGGGTGGAAATGTCTGTGCGTCTTATACAACAAATGTTGCCAAAGCCCCACCCACCCTTCGGCCTCCACCCTTCAGTCTGCCTCCCAGCAATTTACCTCTTTGCAGCAAACAGCCTGGTCAGCTTCAGCACAGCCTGATGTAGCACAAGCAGCTGATTGGCAGTTGGATTAGCCTCCTGGAATACCGCCTATCAACTGTTCCAGGCTGCAGGGATCGCCTCTGCCCATCACTGCTGCCGCCTATTGGCATCTCTGCACACCCTATTTTTGGCCTCCTTGCGCCCCGTTTCCAGCCTCCGCGCATCCTGTTTTTGGCCCTTTCCATTGCCTATCCATGCCACCTGGAACAGGTCAAAAATAGGACATGCAGGGGCCGAAAATAGGTTGCAAGGAGGTGGTAATAGGCAGCAACAGCAGCAACGGGCGGTGGCAATCCCTGCAGGCTGGAACAGCTGATAGGCAGTATTCCGGGAGGCCAATCCAACCCCAATCAGCTGCTTGTGCTAAATCAGGCTGTTTGCTGCAAGGAGGTAAATTGCTGGGAGGCAGAGGCTGAAGTGTGGGGCAGGTGGGTGGGCTGGGCTCTAGCAACATTTGCTGTATAAGGTGCACAGACATTTCCACCCACTTTTTTGGGGGGCGGTATTATTTATTTAATTTTTATTAATTTAATTTATATCCCGCTCTTCTCCCGAAGGACTAGGGGGGCGTACAGAAAAGTTAAAACAGTAAAAACAGATAACAATTAGATTAATATTAAAACCATAATTAAAAACCCATAGTTAAAAACCCATACTTAAAAGAGACCCAATTTCCTCAACCTATCTGCTGAAACAGCCACGACTTCAGGTCTCGATGGAAGGAGCGTAGGTCAGGGGCAGTCTGAAGGTCGGTGGGCAGCCCATTCCAGAGGATGGGTACGCCCACAGAGAATGCCCTCGCCCTGGGCGCCACCAACTGACATTTCTGGCCAATGGCACTCTGAGGAGGGCGGTGGGATAGAGGCAGAAGGTGGCCCTTCAAGTACCCTGGGCTGATGCCATGTAGGGCTTTATAGGTAAGCACCAGCACCTTGAAGCAGATCCGGAGGACCACCAGCAACCAGTGCAGCTCGCGCAGGAGAGGTGTCACATGGGAATAACGGGAAGCTCCCATACCTGTGCAGTTGCATTCTGTACCAGCTGGAGCCTCCGGGTGCACCTCAAGGGCAGCCCCATGTAGAGGATGTTGCAGTAGTCTAGACGGGAAGTAACCAGTGCATGAGTGACTATGCGAAGGGCATCCTGGTCTAGGAAAGGGCGCAACTGCCGCACCAGGCGAACCTGGGTGAAGGCCCCCCTGGTCACGGCCATCAAATGGTCTTCTAAAGACAGCCATGTATCCAGGAGGACTCCTAGGTTGCGAACCCTTTCAGAGGGAGCAAGTGACTCCCCTCCCATCAAAAATGATGGGGGCTCTAGCCTCTGAGATGCTAGCAACCACACCCACTCATTCTTGGAGGGGTTGAGTTTGAGCCTGTTTCTACTTATCCAGACCTGTACCGCCTCCAGGCATCGGGACATCACAGAAAGGGCATCCCTGGGATGGTCCGGGGTGGAGATGTACAACTGGGTATCATAGGCATATTGATGATACCTCACCCCGAAACTGCAAATGATCTCACCCAGCGGCTTCATATAGATGTTAAGGTAGTGCGTCTTATACACCGAAAAATACGGTACTTATTTTCTAGCCTACTTATGAAGCATTTCATGGAAAGCCTAATACAGTTCTGGCATCTCTCTCATTTTTCTGCCTTCTGTCTATGTTATATTCTTTGAACCCATGATTACTCTTCCAGTTAATCTCATCTTCTTGAAAATTGTTTTTTTTTATTGCTGAGACATTGGATTATCAAGAACAGAATTGTATGTTTCTTTTTTCGTTATTTTTCTTTTCTTTCAAAATCAACTTCAGTGTTTCATTTAACACTGGAATTTTTATTGCCATCTTTTTTTCCCCTAACTCTAAATACCACTAGAAACACTAGTTCATTCTTTCCATGATACATGTACTTTTTACCTGAACCAAATGCCTATTTTACTATGTAAAAAAGTTCATTCCTGGTCTTCTAATGCCTATCTAAAGGGAAGAGCTTTCCTCACAGTATTCTCCAGTAGATAGTAGCAACCATGTAGACTTGTTATGAGTTACCAGCTTTGCCTCTTGCAATCTACTATTTTCAAGAGTGACAGCAGAACTAGCAACATTTCCCTAGACTAGAGTTCTGCTTTACTGATTGTGGGCAGCCACAATCTCAGGCCTCCACATTTACTCAACATAAAAATGGATTCGAACTTACAGTGAGATGCAGTCCTTGGAAGGGCTTTCCTTGCTTTGGTAACCTTGTCATTTAGACTCTGTTCCATATAAGAAGCTTTTATATGCCTAAATGTGAATGAGAGATATCATAATAAAGCACTGCTTGCTTACCTGTAACTGCAGGTACAGGTAATTTGTTTAGTAGTCATCTGCAAATTTACACAATGTACCATGTTACTTTGCTTCATCTTAAATGACCTTAATGTTTCTTCAAGTCTTTTGTATCAGTCTTAGGAACTGAGAGGGTTCAGTGAGAACAGTGCATAGTCATAGAGTACATGTGAGGATGGGGCTCCTTTCAAATTTGTAAGCTCTGGAAGGCTCTGAATGGGGCTAGGTGGAGGCACACAAACTATGTGTGTCAAATCACAGAGTATTTGAAGAACAACAGTTGCAGGTAAGTAACCAGTTCTTCGTCCACAGGACAATATAGGAGCATGTAAGCATGTTATATGTTTAGAATATATTCCATATCTTTGAGGGGAAAGCATAAAACATCACTACATAGAATAGAGTTTCATTATACTATTATGAACTATGTCCCCCCTCCCTTTCTGAAGCTGGTTTATCATTCAGAAACAAGTGTGATAGTTCCATAAATTGATTAAGATAATTTTGATTAGATTGGTTTGAGAACCTGAACAAAATTAACTATTTTTTTATTTATTTTATTTTATTTATTTAGTTTGTCAAACACGCACAAGATAACAGGTATAAGTATAAACATGGACATGAACACAGGAAATGAGTACAAATAAATGGGGACAGTATGACAGGGACGGTAGGCACACTGGTGTGTTTATGCATGCCCCCTTTACGGACCTCTTAGGGGTGAGGTGCACGGTAGACAGTTTAAGATTGAAGCTGGAGGGCTTTGAGGATGTAACAATGGAGTCAGGTAGAGCATTCCAGGTGTTGACCACTCTGTTGCTGAAGTTTCTGCCATCAAGTTTGGAGCGACCTTGCCCTAAAACAGGTTTTATGAAGCATTGTTGAGAATCAAATGAAGACAGGACAATGATATATATTGGAGAAATGAGGGGATAGATGACAAAAGGACTCGGGTAAAAGGTGTTTCTATAGCTAAGAAAGGCAAGCAAGCAGGAAGATTTTTGTTTGTGAAAAATCTTTAGTACCAGTGCTGGGAAACATAGTAAAAATATTAAAATTTATAAATAAGTCATAAAAAAGAAACAAGTTGTTTCTGAAATTTATACTGTCATATTTCTTTCTTCTATTTTCTTGATAGAATTGTTGGTATCTAAAATCCCATGAAATGGGAGTAGGAAGAATTCAACATCTCCCTTACTTTGGAATAAGGGATTTAAAAGTATTCCTTAGTTCATACTGGCTTTCTGAGATTTCAGAAGTGGGTTTTAAATACTAAAACTGTTTGTTGGAACATCTATTTATTTTCCATGCAGGATATTGGAGGTAGCTCGTTGTTCCCAGCTTACAGATGTGGGCTTTACAACTCTGGCTCGGGTAAGCATTTGATGTCAAGATTGCGTTTTCCATAACAGCTAGTCCTTAACTTACAACAATTCATTTAGTGACTATTTGAAGTTACAGCAGCACTCAAAATCATGATTTATGTCCGTTTTTCATATTTACAACCATTGCAACACCTCCATGATCACATGATGCTTGGCAATTGACTCAAATTTATGAGGTCCCATGATCACCTTTTGTAACCTGATAAGCAAAGTCAATAAGGGCCTTGTTATTAACTTAATAACTGCAATAATTCACTTAATGGTGGCAAGAAAATGGAGTAAAACGTATTTGACAAACGTTTCACTTAGCAACACAAACTGGGCTCAGTTGTGGTCATAAGTTGAGGACTACATGTAAATGCTGTTGTTTGCTGTTTATGCCTGTACTTCATAAGTGAACATCTTCTGTTTCAGTATTTCCTTGGGAGCCATTGTGCTCCCCTTTAATGCTGCTCAGGAGCTTTAAGGATGGGAGAAAAAAAGCAGATACAGAGTCTCACATACCCAAATCGGTAATGCTAGTAGGTCTTGAGCCAGAATGGGTAGGATTAGTCCTAGTAACAAAGAAGAAAGGGAAGCAAATTAAGGATCACACTTGATATAAAAAGAATATCATTCTGTTGCCTTTTCTGAAATGTATGAAAAGCGGGATATGAAATCTCAGAATAAAAAAAGATCATGAGAATGAATGATCATAGAGATTTTCCCATTCATGCTTTATCAGCAAAAGTACTGTGTTTTCTGAAGATAAGACTCAGTATCATATTTTTTTTCCCTCCAAAAGAAGGGAATTTCTTATTTCTGGGGGACGTCTTACCTGCTTACGTTAGGGCCACTGCAGCCAGGCTTCCCATGCCCCAACACCTGTTGTGACACTGCCTGATTTCTGTGGCCGCTTGCGGCCAGATGCCACATGGCACATTGCACTGGTGGCACCACTCATAGGAGGATGCCTTGGGGCACATTGCACCAGTGCTGCTTCTTGCAGTAGGACGCTGCATGGCTCGTGGCACACCATGAGCAGCAGCAGCAAGTGATATCCTGCCATAAGCAGCAGTACTGGCACAATGAACCATGTGGCCTCCTGCCACGAACAGCAGTATCATTGCACCGTGCCACATGTTGTCCAGCTGCAAGCGGTGACACCAGCATGATGAGCCACACAGTCTCCTGCCTCAAGTGGCAGCACCGACACGAGTCATGTGGCATCCAGTCACCAGTGACTGTAAGCAGCTGCAGAAGAAGTTGGGTAGCAGCACAACAGGTATCGGAGCATGGGAGCACTGGCTGCGGCGGTCTTAAAGTAAACAGATATGGGGCGTGTGGGGCCACTCCACCCCCCACCCCCACTCTTGCTTGATTTTTACACAAGCACCTTGCCCCACCTTGTACAACCAAATGGTGGGACAGAGTGGACAGGGTCTTAACTAGGGCTTATTTGGGGGGGGGGAGATAGGGTTTATATTAGGCACGCCTAAAAATCAAGCTATGGCTTACTTTCTGAATAGGTCTTATTTTCGGGAAAACACGGTAGTTGATCTAGCCAGCCTTCCCTTTTTGAATCTAGAAGTGAGTCTAGGATGCAGGAAAAAAACTAGCTTATGCTAAGATGTGAGAGCTTTGTGGTCATTTCCAGTCCATATCTTTTCAAATGATATAACTTAATGCCTGCTTTTTTGTACAAACATGAAAGATCTGAAAAGATCCAGAATTCTGAGCTTAACAAAATATGTGATTCCAAGCATTTTTAAGGTTATTGTAGTTTGATACGGTCACAGGTGCTTGATGTGGTTGAACAGAAGATGCATCAAGTTAATATTTTTATTGGTTGTGCATTATCCACCAGTCTTAAGTTTAGTGCAAACATTCCCAAACTTTTTCCTCTTTTTTATTTTTCCTCTTTGCATTTTATAAGTAGCTTTCTCCAGTCTTGGGCCCCATTGTTCTTGGAATTCCATGCCCATACTTGACCATTGGTCACAGTGGTTCAATATGATAGGAATTGAAATGTAGTAACATGGAGAGCAGTGACTAGTCTAAGCCCATAATGCACAGATAACTGTGCCTTATTAATGTAATCCATTTGAAGTACATTTAATTAGTTTGATACTATCTAGTGCTAAAAATAAATTCATTTCATGGAATAAGAACAAATTGCTTTGATAATTAGACATTTCCATAAAATTATAGTCTGTTGTAATTGCAAACTTTGATATTTTTTTAGAGCTAAGTCAGAAAGAGGGGGCTGTATATGTCCATATTTATTTCTGTACAAAATTAGCGTGCCCTAAAATAATTTTAATACATTACATGCAATTGAGTTCTCTAGCAAAGTTGTTTTTTTTAATCCTTAAGTAAAGTTGTCCAACTGCTTATCAGTGAAATTATTTCCTAGTAACAAATGAAACTATTCTACAATACCAGGACATGTTTCTAAAGACAAATTAATCTTTAATATGTATGTATGTTCTCCAGAATTGTCACGAACTTGAAAAAATGGACTTGGAGGAATGTGTTCAGGTAATTGTACTATTTTCAATCTATTTTCTAGATTGTTTGGTTAAAAGTTATCTAATGAAAAATAAATTCATCAAGAATCTACTTGATTTTGTTTTTAAGCATCACAGCAAGCACTGAAGCAAGGAATATTTTTGAGTGATAATTTGGCTATGACATCACTCTGTAGTGATGAAGATAGGGTACTACTAGTATATAATGAGTTATTTTCATAGGCCTTTATTATATCTAGGAAAAGATATTCATGGTTATAATGCCATTAGAATTGGAACTAGTGCAGGCATATCCTATCCAATCTTTTGGCTTGCCTAGGTTGCATTGAGTGAAGAGAAATTGTCTTCGGCCACATATAAAATATATAATATAGTTAATGTATAAAAATGCATATAATATTAAAAGTTTGCAGGACTGCATTATTATTATTATTATTTAATAAAAAGTTTCTTATTTTTTCTTTCTTATACACATATCTTAAATGTACAATTTCTTATCTGATATACATATTTTCTTTTAGTTGTCATCCTCCTAAATGATTTAAATATATTTGGGGTTGCTCTTCTACCATTTCATCTTCTTTGTTTTAGAACAATCCTTCTCTCTCTCTCCTCTCTTTCCTTTCCCTCCCTTCTTCCATCTTCCCTTCTACTTTCTTCTTTCATCCTATCCTTCTTCTCTACTTCCTCTTCCTTTCCCCCACACCTCTCTTCTTCCTCCCTTCTAACCTTCCCTCCTACTCTTATTTCCCCTCCCTTTCTTTCTCTCCCTTTCTTCTTTCCCCTTCTTCTCTTCTCTCCTCTCCCTCTCCTTTCTTTCTCTATTGTTGTATTCATTTGCAGTTTAGTATTTTTCCAAGTGGTATTCGGGCAATCCTGATTTTAACTTTCCAATTATTTTTTCATATTACTAAATTCACACATATTATCTTAAATGTACATTTATATAATAACCTTTTTCCCCATACCCTTATTTTATGAATGGAGTATTGACTGGATCACATCCCATACAATTCTAATACAAATTTAATTTTTGCCAAATATACTTCTTCTCTTCTTTTAATCTTCTTTTATTGTTTTCTGTATTTGTTCTATAATCAATATCTGTATCCACCCTTCACTTCTTAATTTCCTCACATTATTTCAATTAATTATCTTATTACATTTATCCTTTTATCCTTTAAATTATTAATCAATTTTACTTTAAACAATATATATCATATTCTTCCGTTTTACTTTATATCATATATATTCAAACATCAGTTAATTATTTTACTCAGAATTGCTAACAGTCATTTTTTCTCTTAATCTTTCTAGAATTCTCTTCCTTTCATTTATCCTCAAAGTTAAACTCAATTTTCACTATGTATTTCATCCTTTAATCCTTTTTACACTAAACAATATATAACATTGTATTTATTTCTTTTATGCAGTTATTACTATGTATACAATTTCTTCCATCTACTAATACAAATCATCTTTCCCTTCCTCCTATCTGCTATATTTCCCCTTTTAACCATTTTCTCTTACTCTCTCCCCAAATCCACCTCCTAATATTTTTTCCCTTTATCCCATTCCCTTATCTTCTTTTCCTTTTTCTTTCTATATTTAATGCACCTTTCCTCTGGAATCTTTCCACCAACTTTTGTATCTATTACTTGTATCATTCTCCCCTATTTTTGGCCACCTTCTTTTCATTCTTTCCTTCTCTCTTCTCTTTTGGAACGTCCACCCTCCTATCTGTTCTTTTTTTTCCCACTGTCAATCCCAGTGTAATCATCAAACTTTTTATTTTCCATTATTCTCCTTTCCACATTATATTCTTGCTGTTTGTATCCTCTTTCAAGTTGTTATCTTCAATTGTTTTCCTTTCAGTATTATTCTTTTGTTTCTTGGTTGAGTATTCTCTTTCATATTTTTTGTGTTCTAGCCACACTTTTGCTTCTTTATTGCCCTTCCATGCTTCACGTATATTTTTAAACAGTTCCTTTATTTCTTCATATTCCCAAGGCTCCATATTGTCAATTTGAAAATTATTGCTGTTTTATTTTAGTTTGTGTCCATATAATCTCTTTTTTATATCCAATTCAAATATTCCTCTAATCCAGTCTAATTCAAAGCTTACTTCTCCTTTCAAAGTTCCAGCTGCTTAAACAAAAGCAAATATTCCTTAGAATCTTCTCCCACCGGCCAAGATTGAATCTAATGTTATAATGTTTTCTTTGCACTGTTAAATGTCTTTTTCCAATTCACAATCCACAAAGTAACAATGTGTCACTTTTATTTTAAATCCACATAAAGGGTAATTTCTCTTCAGTTTCTTTTCCTTACATTATTTTTAGTTTCTCCAAATTCTATTTTAGTCCAGTAAATTTCTTTTCCAATTTAAAGTCCAGATAAGAAGTTTTCTTTTGAGTGTTAGTGTTTCAACTTCCTCTTTGCTTTTCACTCACCATTAAAATTCCAAAGTGCTAATTAGCCACTTGTTTCCTTGTCTGGAGGCTTTTAAAAAAAAATTTTGACAATTCCTTTTACCTGTGAGCTGGCCAATCACTCACCCGATACTGATACTCCATTCACACACTGCTCCTGCTCATTTCTTAGCCCAGTTGCCCCAGCTTTAGAGTGGTCATTATGGCCGCTACCTCCACTGCCAGTCCAGAGAGCTGCCTCCGATCCTTTGAGGAACTTGCCTGTTTCTCTTGGTCGTCCGAGTCGCCTCTCCTTCTTCCCCCATCCCTACGAGACGGTTCTGGCCCGAAGACCCCCCCGACAAATGGTTCGTCTGGCTGGATTTTCGCAGGACTCATAGGAGCCCACTATTTTCCAGCCAGTATCGCTGCAACGCTTCCGGTCTCTCTCCCAGGATTGCATTATTAGCTGTCCAGGGCCCCATTCAGCCCTTGGGCTGCTGGTAGGACACACTTGCTCTAGTGAGAAGCAGCTGATCCACTTTCTCTTTTTGGCCCAATAAACATCTTTCAAAGTGTGCAATACATTAGGCAGAAATCTTCTTCACTCTGCTTCATTGGCTGCTTTAAGCAAAAAAGGAAGAATGTCTATGCAGTTTTCTGACATCATGTGTCTCTTCTTTATTACACATTACCAGAGAGTTGAGAATATATCACAGAGATTAATCTGTTTAGTTGCATACAATTATATTATGAAAATGCAGTACAATATAGAATTTTAGTTTCAAATATGTTTTTGTTTTTTCCAGATAACAGACAGCACATTAATCCAGCTTTCCATACACTGTCCACTGCTCCAAGTTTTGGTGAGTTACATTTTTCTTGCAGGCTAAAATTTTATCCAACTCATTTTTTCATCTGCACAATAGAATTTTAGAATATGAGTCAGAAGGGCCAAGAGAATATTTTATTATATATCTTAGGTGAAGTGCACCTTTAAGAGGCTGAGTTACATAGCTGAACATATATACCTTACATAAAGGTAAAGATTCCTCTTGCACATATGTGCTAGTCATTCCCGACTCTAGGGGGTGGTGCTGATCTCCGTTTCAAAGCCGAAGAGCTAGTGCTGTCCAAAGACATCTCTGTGGTCATGTGGCTGGCATGACTAAATGCCAAAGGCACACGGAACGCTGTTACCTTCCCACCAAAGGTGGTCCCTATTTTT
>JANHFM010002309.1:139162-153360 GCA_032468115.1 Grayia smithii
TTTGTGGAGATGTTCCTTATAGAAATTTTTAATCAGTTGGCCTGCCTGTATATCCCTACTCACCATCCAAGAGGCCTTAAAAGCTCACTTGCTTTTACCCATCTACACATGAGACATTGTTTAACTTTTCATCTATTTCAGTGGCCCCCCAATCTTTTGGGCACCGGGGACCAGATCTGTGGAGAGAAGTTTTTCTGTGGATCAGAGGGGTGTGTGGTTTTGCATGATGACTGTATCCCACAGATAGGGCTTCATTTGTTTGTCCAGCCCGGTTTTGGGCATGCCGCGGCTCAGTGCTGGTCAACACACCGGGGGTTGGGGACACGGGTGGGTTCTACTTACCTTTGCTACCGGTTCTATAGGTGCACATGCTTTGCGCGTGGTCGGAGCGCGCGGAGCATGCGTTTGGCACGCAAGCGCGCTTCACGCGCGCGTGCGCTGAACGGGTGCTCCCACACATGCGCAGAACCTTTTTTAAGTGAAAAAGGCTCAAAAAAAGCTTCCTGCACATGTGCGCAAGCGCGCTCTGTGCGCTGCACGCAGGGACAGGTAAGTACGGGTGCACGCGGGGGGTGGGGCTTCAGTCCCGGACTCTTAGAACTGGTTCAGTGACATCACAGTGTCACCGCTACCTATTCTAAAGAACCGGACCGAACCGGGAGCAACCCACCACTGGTTGGGGACCCCGATCTATTCAATCACTTAAATATGAACCAGCAGTGTATGTGACAGCCACCAGAAAAGCTAATGCAATCTTAGATTGCATTAACAGAGGGATAGAATCAAGATCATGAGAAGTATTAGTACCATTTTATAAAGTCTTAGTAAAACCACACCTGGAGTATTGTATCCAGTTTTGCTCACCACATTATAAAAAAAGATGTTGAGACTTTGAAAAGAATGCAGAGAAGAGCAACAAGGATGACTGGAGGCCATGAGGCTATACCTTCTGAGAGGACCTGTTCCATGTCCAAGGTTGCACAAACAATTGCCAGTTCAGCCAGTATCTATATATTAAACAGGGAGGTGGCACCATCTTGTACTTTTGCACAAATGCTTTGGATCAACCATGATTATGTAGAAAAAGTTCCCATGGACTAGCTCTTTAATATGCAGCAATCCAAAGGGCAAAAATATGTGTTCCTAGGCAATCCAAATTCTAGGCAGCGCAAAAGCTGAATCATGCATTTCTTGTTAATAATGCAGATTATATATTACTACATACCCTTACATGGTTTGGATTATTTACTCAGGGTGTGCAATAACTAGAAGCTTGCTTATAGTTCAAAAAACTGAACTCCATACCTATTTTTCTCAAATACTATACTTTTTCTACTCTCCTCCAGAGGTTTACGAGCAAAGAACTTAATGCTGATATGTTTACTCTAGTCTAAAGGTCAAGAAACATAAGGATTGCACAGTCTGGTGTTATTGTCACATATTGTAGAGGTTAATATATTTCTTTACTTTCATTGATGGTACATCAGTAGTGTTGAACTATATCTGTGAAGTTCCCTTTTCTGGCATTGACAGCTGTTTTTCAGTGACATTTGTTTTTCATGGAGAACACAAAAGGACATCCTTGCCAAAGGTCTGGTGGGTAAGGTAGAGCAGAAAATGCACCCTACAGCCATCAGAGTATATTGCATCTGAAACCAGTCAAAGCATTTTGGCATGCTAAAATTTCTCACCAGAATTTCCTCCCATCCAAGGCAATAAAAATAAAACAAGAACAAATACAATACAGTTAAGTGGCAGTTCACTGTCACATCCACAATCCCAAATTTTCTGCTTGGGGAGACTACTTCACTCTGTGACATAGCAGAGCCAGACTTGATTCCAACATTTCCTTCTCCCTTTTAATTTTTTATCTATATGTTTTCTATTCAAAGCAATCCAGAGGTGGGTTTCAGCAGGTTCTGACCAGTTCTGGAGAACCAGTAGTGGAAATTTTGAGTAGTTTGGAGAACTAGTAAATGCCACCTCTGACCCGCCCCCATCTATTCTCTGCCTCCTGAGTCCCAGCCGATTGGGAAGAAATGGGGATTTTTCAGTATCCTTCCCCTGGACTGAGGAAGGAATGGAGATTTTACAGTATCCTTCCCCTGCCAAGCCATGCCACGCCCACCAAGCCACACCCACAGAACCGATAGTAAAAAGTTTTGAAACCCAACACTGAAGCAATCCCAATGACCAGCTACACATTCTAATAGCTTGCAGTGAAGAGCAGTTTAGTGATAAATAACCCATCCCTTGCATCAAAGACCAAGCTTAGGAAGAGTTCAATTTTTTACTGTTCCTGTGTTTCTGCTTGTCATCCAGCAATCAAGGAAGAAAAGGATGCAATATTGTTTTGGATGTCTCCTATCAAAAGTGGCACTTTGACTCCTATCCTCCTTCTCCCATTCAACTCAAAGGCAAATTCAACCTTCCCCTCACCACAAATCACTTGAAATACTAAAAGCGCTTTTCATTTTCTGATGCTTTCATTATCGCTGCTTCCTGATCTGCTTTCCCAGACCGGTATGTTTTTATCTTTTTTTTTTTGTTAATCTGGTTTATTTGTTCTTTCTGAAGAAATTCTCTCCCTCCCCCTTCTAACAACAATGATGCCAGTTCCAGGGATTTCTTGCCTTCTGTTTTTGAGGTGGGGGGATAATCTTTCCTTTGAACAGCTGCTGTAATTTGCCAGGAAAGTAGGGGGTAGAAAGGATGAGGAACGGGGTGCTCTTGTGTTTATTGCAAGGTCATTGGTGTAGACAATGGCTCATTTCCTTCCTACACATCTTTTTTTTTTAAAAAAAAAAAGCACACTCACATTTCAACAGAGTAAGATAATTTATGGTTTTCTTCCCCCAGAATCGGGGTGGGGGGGAATACTTTTGACTGTTTGTTCTATCCGCCTGATGACTTCACCCGACCTATTCATATGCTTCCCACCACTTTTTACTCATACAGCTACCACCAACCCTGTGCACTGATTGTGCCAGATGCATATTATGCAGGGATCATGAACACCCATTCTCCTCCTTCCTCTGACCTTCATCTCCACATCTCACAGTCTTAACCACAATCTCCAGAGAGGTCTTTGCTCTCACTCAGACTGGCTGGAACTACAGAAATGCAAGTCACCAAAAATGAGGGGAAGCAAAGTAAAAGTTCCCCATATTTTTTCTTATTCTTAGGCCTAACTTAACATTTTACTGCAGCACTATCCTGCCCTGGCAACGTCAAGCTTCCCCCTTGTACATAATTGTCCTCATCCACAATTCAGAAAGAATCAGCCTTAAGTTGCCACTAAATGAACTAATGTAAAAATAGTCCTTTCCCCATTAAGACAACACTAGCTCACCATAAAGTTTGTAAAATCCATTATTTTGGAGGTGAAGCTTCAGCCTGTTGAGATACTCCAGGCAAGAAGCATGCCTAGAAGTACTACTCTTAACTTTATTGTAAGAATGCTGATCATCTTACTTATAACAACTGACATCAGAACAACGTAATGGCTTGGAATAGATGCACAAAAGACATACTAGGTATTAAGAATAAGAATTACAAATTTTATGTTGGTTCTGCACGCTGAAGGAACTGTGGATAGTATTTTACTCAGTTGTGAGGAATAGCCACACCCTAGTTAGTGTTTTATAATGTCTTATGTTGGCTTTTCATACTTCACCTTCAACAGCAAGGCATAAGAAATCCCATCCAAAAGGGAAAAATGTTCCTCTTTCCTAAAGAGGAATCTCAGCCCAGAAAAAACTGATTTGAAGAGGAGTAGTATTTTTATTTATTTATTTAATTTATTTTGTCAAACATGTACAAAATAACAGGTATAAATATGGGCATGAACAAAGGAAATAAATACAAATAAATGGGAACAGTAGGACAAGGATGGTAGTCACGCGGTGCGCTTATGCACGTCCCCTTTACGGACCACTTAGGATTGGGGTGAGGTCCACCGTAGATAGTTTAAGGTTGAAGCTGTGGGAGTTTGAGGATGTAACAATGGACTCAGGTAGAGCATTCCAGCCATTAACCACTCTTTTGCTGAAGTTGTATTTTCTGCAATTGAGTTTGGAACGGTTTACCTTGAGTTTGTATTTATTGTTTGCCTGAGTATTATTGAGGTTGAAGCTGAAGTAGTCGCTGACAGGTAGTACGTTATAGCAGACAATTTTGTGTACTATGCTTAGGTCAGACCATAGGCAGCATAGTTCCAGGTTGTCCAGGTCCAAAATTTTGAGCCTGGTGGCATAAAGGATTCTATTGTGAGCAGAGGAGTGGAGTACTCTTCTCGTGAAATACCTCTGGTCCCGCTCAATTGTATTAATGTCCAATACACAGTGTGAATTCCAGGCAGACGAATTCTATTCGAGAATTGGTCTGGCAAAGGTTTTGTATCCCCTAGTTAGCAGTACAATGTTACCGGAGAAGAAGCATCACAAAATTAGGTTAACAATTCTTGATGCCTTTTTGGCAATGCTATTACAGTGAGCTCTGGGGCTTAGATCGTTTGAGATGAGTACTCCTAGGTCCTTGACAGAGTGAGGGTCATCTATGAAGTTGTATCCTCCCAGTTTGTATTTGGTGTTCTGATTTTTGTTGCCAGTGTGTAAGACAGAGCATTTGTTAGTTGAGATTTGGAATTGCCAATTGCACAACCATTCTGACACATAATTAGGGTCTCTTTGTAGGGCAGTAGTATTGTCAGTGGTGTTAAATAATTTTATGTCATCAGGGAAGAGGACACAGCTGCTTATAATATGATCGCAAAGGTCATTTATGTAAATCAGAAAGCATATGGGTCCTAAAACACTGCCTTGGGGGACACCACTGTTAACTGGTGCCGGGTTTGATAGGGTGTTCCCTAGTTTGACTATTTGTTGCCTGTTTGACAGGAATGCAGCTATCCACTTGTGCAGGGATCCTGAAATACCACAAGAGCTTAGTTTTATCAGTAGTTTGTCGTGTACCACTGAATAAAGGCTTTGCAGAAGTCTATGTAAATTGCATCTATTGCTTTACCCTAGTCAAGTTATGTTGTCCAAATGTTTCTGCAGTGTAGGAGTTTTAGATCACAGGACACATTTTTCCTGAAACCAAACTGCTTGTTAGAAAGCAGGTTGTTTGTCTCTAAGTGGAGGGTGATGGATTGGTTTATAATTGATTCCATGACTTTACATGTGACGCAGTGAGATACAGTGAGATCGGTCTGTAATTTTCTACTAGGCTGGGGTCCCCCTTTTTGAAGATAGGAATGACTGTGGCTAATGACCATAGGTTGGGCAAGGAACTGGTTCTGAAAGATATCTCATAGATTGTGCTTAGTTCAGCTATGGCAATGGAGAGCTTTAGAGTGCCACTTTAGAGGTTCCTGAAAACTTTGCTAAGCACCTGGAACTAACTTGTGAAGACACAAACATGCTAAGAACTAAAGAAATCAAGCCTCTTATGTCATACTTTGAAAAGGAAGAGAACTAAGATCTTGCCTTCACTAGCATTTCTTAGAATAAGAAACTCTTGCAGTTACCTTTGCTCTGAGACAAAGGTATATGCTAGTTGGCCATGCAAGAAATTGCTACTTTGTGTGTGGAAAATCAAGGGATGTTAGAGCTGACTACTTCAAAAGGTGAAAGAGACCAACTCTGAAAAGTGGGCAACTGTGCATTTTGTTCTTATAGAGTTAGAATTTATTTTTCTATCAAATTTAGGTAACATATAACTTCTTTATGTGGATCCATCTATTGAAAAAAAGTGGCCATCCCTCTGTTTTGTGGGACATAATACACCAAAGACAAATTCCTTGAGTTTCCAATCAAATTCTATTCTATTCTATTCTATTCTATTCTATTCTATTCTATTCTATTCTATTCTATTCTATTCACTACTATCACATCAAAAGAAAAGGGCGAGGTTAATAAAAGTAGTGAAATGAGAGAGATTTGATGTTTATGTGTACTTTGTGTGCGTGTGTGTGCATAAACCAGTTATGACAAAGCTCCTAAAAACAAAACTTGAAGGAAGAGCCTCCAGAGTGTAAAAGACTAGGAAGCTTCTCCAGCGCTAGTCAGAAGGGAGGGAAGAGTAACTACGTGGGGTTGTAAATTCTGTTTAGATTTGCATAAAAGGGGAGGTCCGAGTGGTAAGGAGACCCATCAGCATCGGCTTCAGAGTTATTTAGAGTGAGGACAGTCTGTTGTCGCCTATGAGAATAAGTCGGCTTTTTGCTTTCCTAAAAGGAAACTTAAAGTGGACGAGCAGAGAACCCTCAAAAATTTCTCCCGGGGGTTCGGGAGAATAAAGCTTCCTGCTCCGTCAAGGCGGGAGAAGAGGCGGCTTTGGATTTAAGGTGGGAGGGGAGGGGCGGAAGAGCTCCGGTCCGCAACCCTTCCGGAGAACTGTGTTCATCTCCTTCAGCTCCGGACCCCCAGCTCAGCCGGGCCCGTCCTAGGCGCACCATGACCGAAATTACCGAAAAGGAGAACGACCCCCAACACAGCACGGATGCGCAGCAGACCCCGAGCACCGGCTCCAGCCTGCAGGAAACAAAGGTAGCCATCTCCCTCCCTGCCTCCCTCTTTCTCTCTTCTAAACTAAGCGAGTTATTGATTGGCGCACTTTCTGAGCCGCCGTCTCCTCATTTAGCGCAGCTCTCCTTTCCCAGGGCGCCTCCGGATCGAGGAGTCGCCCAGCGAGCGCTTGTATACCGTGGAGATGTTTTCTCCTTGGTTGTCTCCACGGAGCCTCTCGTCCATTCTTGCGCCCCGCCCCGCTCCATAACTAGTTCTCCACGAGCCCCGAGCGACCGCGTGTCTCCCCCCCCTTGCCCGGTTCCTCCAGTCCCGTCTTTTCAGCTCCGCGCTTCCTCCTCTCTCGCCCGCCTTTTCTCCCTGCAGTAGCCGAGCCGCGTGCCATCCTGCTGACTGTTTCATCACAACCGCAGTACTGTATAATCCCTTCGAAATAAGCGGTGGCACGCTCTTGTTGCCCCTTCGCTAATCTGGCGCCCTCTAGATGTGTTGGATTACCGGACCGATAGTCTGCAATGCAACCCATCTGGAGAGTGGTGTAGATCTGGGATTCCTCTTGGGCTGTGTGCATGTGGCATGGTGGGTTACAATTGTATGGGATGGGCAGATGGGGAAAGAGAAGAGAGAGCTGTTTATCATCAAAAGACACTTCCGAATCTTCCCAGCCTGGTGACTGATTTTTTCCCTTTATTAATCTGAACGCTGGATATAGGAACGGATATAAATATTTATTGACATTTAAGTAGAGAAGCACTCTACTTTAAACATCTGAGTTAGGTATTTATTTTCTGTGTCCCATTTATAATCTGAAGGCCAAATTGTAGGGCAGATAATTATATAGCTGAGTAAGAGATACAGTAATGCAATTGTGCGATCTCTTTGAAGTTGGATTTTTAAAAACAATCAAAGGTGGAAAATGGTTGTATATCCCCATTGTCATTCTTTCCCCCGATAGCCTTAATGTCCAATTTAAAAGGTAAATAGGATTACCAAGTAATATCGTACAACACATAGGGGTTTGTCACGATCTAAAATATCACTTCAGTGTTATCTGTGAAATAAGTGCAGGACACTGGGGATAAGGGCACTGCCATTCACTACACACACACACACACACACACACACACAGAGAGAAAGACAGAGAGAGAAATTGGAGGAGATTGAATTTGAAAAGGTTACTAGCTGGAAATCATAATAACATCTAATTCTGAGGGAAGGTGGTCTTGGGAAGAACAGGAGCTTTGGAAAGTAGCAAAAATTAGCTCTGTGTGTGTGTGTGTGTGTGTGTGTGTGTGTGTCCACATGCATGTTTCAATGCAGCAGGGTGACTTATTACAACATGTTTTAATTATAGGCTTTGTGTTATAATGTTCTTTTGTGTCTTAGGAACACGCTTTAAAGGGGAAAAGGGGAAGAAGATGGGGAACAAAATAATTTTGCTATTATTCAAAATAATGTTTGAACTATATCAGCATTTCATTGCAAGAGCAGCTAAGGAGGCCACTAGCAATGCACCCAGTGGGTAGCAAAATGTTCTTTCTTTGCTGCTTATTTCCTAGATTCTTCTAGCTTACAGGGGAGTATTACTTCTGTACATGGAGGCTCCACTAATTCAATTGGCTGATTGGCCTGTTCTTCCTTCATAAGAAGTATGCATATTGTTCCTGTTTGTTTTTCTTTTACATAGGTGATAACATTTCCAGTTTGAAGAAAGAACATGTGGCCAGTACAATACTGAAAAGAAGTGTTGACTTCTCTAGAATTTAGTTTTGGCAGCCCAGTGCTTACTCCCTCTCTGCTAGAGTGAAAATGCACTCAACAATGTCAACACTTCTTTTTCCTGTTCTTACACTCCTGAGACCTGAAACCAAAAATAGACATTAAGGGCTGCTATACCTAGGAGAGTGTGGACTGAAAAGAAGCTTGATACATATATTAGGAACCAGATTTAAAAGGCAATCAGATGAACTTTTTCCAACCAACCACTCTCCACGCATGTCAGATTACAGTTTCCATAACCTTCAACTCCGTAAGGTTGAGAACAATGGGATGTTTAACCTAACATATCTGGAAAGCCAAGGAAGGTATTTCCAAAGCCTGACCCGTTGTGATCAGTTACCTGGACCTGCAGATACAGTCCAGAATTCTGTGTCAAAATTTGGGTTGGGATAGAAGAAACAAGGATTTCAGTTATCAAAAATAAGGGATGTTTTCAACCCACTCCAGTTGCTTCTAACGTATGCTGTGATGTGGAATGTGCAGGCTCATTCTGCTGCCGGTTTAGAGCTCTGCTGATGTCAAAACTGTGACGTTGGTTGGTAATGCACGTAACATCTTGAGTGGGTTTAAAATTCTAGGCAACATGTGCAGCTCCAGCAGTGATGCTGCATCTTCCACCCTTGTCAAATTTGTACTACCAATAAAAGATGCTTCTATGTGTGTGTGTGTGTGTGTGTGTGTGTGTGTGCATGTGCATGATTGTCTCTGGCATGCACAGCAGAATATGTTCCTACTTTACTCTGCAATTCACTCACTAGGAAGTTACCTCTGTAAGGCAGGAGATGGATGCAGTGCTATGCAGGTTCCCTATGTGGGTGAAGAATACCTACATGCCTCTAAAATCTATGTAATGTCTGGCACTTTTCCTCTCCTATTATCAATTGCTTATCATTCTCTAGTCAAGCTGCTGGCTGTCCACCACCAAATCTGTGGGGTGAGTCCACTGTTGCTTTAGAGGCTGACAAAAATGAAGGAAGACTTTTATATCCTGCGTTTTCCTGGACCACGCTGATTGTGCCATACAACCCTTGGCTTGCCTTAGTTGGAATCCTCTGAGTTTGACCTGAGTTCTGACTGATGGCGGAAAATCCCACTGATACCCTTCTTCTCCTTTCGCAGAAATGTAATTACCATTACTGGGTAATTAACGATGTGCTGCCCTTTTGTGGCACTATCATTCTGCCTAATGGTACAGCCACCCACGATTTCAAGGAGTAATAAGAACTAAGAGTTACATTTTTGAATGCTTTTGTGATGGTGGGAGAATCATTCTCTATATGAAGGATGAAACTTATCAGTGGAATGGCACAACTTAGCCTTCTCCTTGATAGGCTATATTTCATAGCACAAGCTGATGGGAGCATGTATTTGAAAAACAGAGAAAGCCAAAAGAAATCATCAAGAATGCACTCTACTCATCCACAGTGCTCCTTGATTCCATTGTCTGGCTAAAATTGAGTAGAAACAAGGGCAAGAGTCACTAGGAATGCAAAGAATTGTAACTGAATAAGGGGCAAAGGTTATGATAAATTAGGGAAGACTTTCCCTCTACATTTTTTTCTGACTAATCCCCATTTCGTGAATCTGCTATTTCACTTCCATAAAAAGCAATGTAGAATGTGCGACCTGAATTTCCATTATGAAAGAAATCAAAGCAGAGGGATGTGATAATTTTGAAGTGGGAAAAATAGTGTTATGGGATGGGAGAGAAGAGAGTTAATTCAGATTTTTTTGTCCATTCCCACAGTCATGGTTGAATTTCTCACACCATCTCTGAAGCTGCCTGGTTTAAAGACTCAGGTAGATCTACTAAGTTTGTGAGTATTTGTGCACTAAGTTGTGCTTTTAGAGCAGCTTTTTCAAACCTGATATTCTCTGATTTGGAGGACTCCATGTTGGGGAAGATTGATGTATGTAACTATCATGTTCAAAAGGATCCTTTAAATGCCACCCTAAGGCAAAACAGGAGAAATTACAGCTTTTCATTTGATACCTTTCCTTTCTGATACTACTTAAAGATCTGCTAGCCTCAGGCCAAAATATTAGACTTGCTTTGCAGAATTGTTTTGAACGATATACCTCCTTTCTTCTTTTCTCCCCAATTTCCCTCCCTTTTTAAAGATTTTTCCTTGGTCAAGCCAGTTGCTTAGCCAACAGCCTATCTATGGATTTGGTTGCAGCTCCTTCTGAAGGAGCTCTGGGTTGGTTTTGTTTTGTTGGGGAGAGACAGTTTAGCAGCCAAAAAAAATATCTCCACTGGAAATAAACTGATTAAGCACCCAAATATTCCTGACGTTACACAGATTAGCTTTTCCCATCTCCAGGGGAGGCAGTTTGGCCTTACATAAACCTGATGGGAGTTTTCTAGCCAACCCAAGGATTCCTTAGAAACTCTTTGAAAATATGGTACTTTGCTCCCTCCCTAGAAAACAAATTTTCCCATCTTTTAAAATTTTATTTAAGGACACGATATCTCATCAGAACAGGCATAGTACATAAAGGTCCTGCACATTTATGATACATGAGGGAAATCTGATGGCTTTTACAATAGCACATTGACTAGGATGAAAGACTCAGTCAAGCAGACCTGAGAGATTTCTGCTGATCTATACTCTCCCCCACCCCATTTTGGTTACAGGAAGATTTATAAACAAATGTAAAATTCCAGCACAATTATGGTAATCTACTTTTGAAAAGATGGGGTTGTATAGGTTAAAGGAGTTGTGTAATATTTCCCTGTTCTCAATATAGAATAAAATAAAACAAAGTTCCAGGACATTTCCACACCATTCTGCTTTAGACCTCAATTAATTTGAATCATACTCTCTTTCCTGGAGTGAAATTGATTTATTTCTGACTCTAGTCCTGTTTATTGGAAACCACTGCAAAGTGGCACTTTCCTTTGAACTGCTATTTCTCCGCAATTCTCATAGACAATCTGTTTTCAGTTTGGCAGGAGGACCCTGACTCCAGGGAATAAACTGCCATCTTGGTTAGGGTCTTATTCCTGAAGCTTTCCTCTCTCCTCATTGCCTCCCCCACCATAAAAGTGGCGAATTTTCAGCAGTAAAAATTTGGGGGATGAAATCACTCAACAGGTTCCTTCTAAGTGTTTATTCTGATGGCATAGATTTGATCTTGGCAAGGTGTTGCCTGTTGTCTTGATGCAGCTCCATGAAAGATTTTTTAAATGATGATCAGCATTTTGAATCGGATCTGGAAACCGACCAGTAGCCAATGCAGGATGGGTATAATCTTATTCTGATAGGTTTGTCTTGTCAGCAGCCTAGCCACTTCACTTGTGAATTAGCCATAGTGATTGAGATCTCGCCAAAAGCAGCATCACATAGAGTGCATTACAATAGTCTAACAATGAGTTATCATTGCCAAGACATTGGTTAAGGTAGGATTGTAACAAGTGCAGAAGTCAAAGCTGAGCAAAGGCTTCTCTGGCTATGGTTTCCAGCTCCTATTTCAGCAGAAGCCATGAATCCATACAGCTGGTCTTTGCTTATCAACTATAGTTCAGTGACCATTGGAAATTATGGTGCTGCTGAAAAATTAATTTTATTGCCCGTTTAGAACCTTTGAGGCATCCTTCTATCATGTGATTGCCATTGCAATCAGTGCACACAGTCCTATGCCGGATCTGTTTTTTCTTCCCCCTTCTTGCAGAGCAGAGAAATTGAAGAAAAGTGGATTGCAAGAAAGTAAGCTGTTAACTTCTACACACCAAAAGCAATGTCATTGTACTAATAGTCTCCACCCAGTAGCCATGGGATACTATGCAAACAGTTTATAGCATGCTCTTGAAATCCCTTCTTCAATTTCTCTGCTCTGAGGCAGCCTGGGGTGGGAGAGAAAAAAAGCAAGTGATTTCTATAGGCACTCTCCCCTTTGTCTGCCCTCTTGTCCCTGTCGTTGTCCCCCCAAAGAGAGACTGGATAGAGATTTCAAGAGAATAAGCTGTTTGTTCTGCTATGTTTGAAAGCAGTACAATCACATCAGTTATGGGAAAGGATCAGACAAAGGAGAGATCGCTTTCAGAAATTTTTCTCCCTCCTTATCCCCCAGAGAGATTGGAGAGAAAGGGATTTCAAAAAAGTAAGTTGTTCATGTAGTGTGCCTGTGACTCCTAGCCCTGGGTTGCAGCATGATCATACTGCTTTTGATGTGTACAAGACAGCATGCAGGCACTCAAGCATTCCAAAGAGTGGTGGAATGGTTAGGAAATGAAAGCCAAAAGTGAAAACTGAGTAGATTGTATGTTTCCAGCCAGAAACAACAGTTATGGTCATGTGATTTCTCCTTAGGGACCACTTCATTTAGAAGTAGAATTGCATATCCCAATACAGTCACTAAGCAAGGACCATCTCTAAAATCCCCAATTCATGCACTGAGTCCTTGAAAAGGAGCACTACCCTGTCAAGAGTACCTACCAGATTAAAAAAAAATGTCTTGATGATTGCTGGCACCAAATATCTCAGTCTTGGCAGGGTTTAGTCTGAGGTTTTTTTCAGATCCTGCCCAAGCACCAATTCAGGGTTTCTGTATGTGTTTGTGTAGTGTCAAAAAACCATTTGTCCCTAAGTTCAGGACTGTCCTTGATACCTTTTCAGGTAATGAATGAAAAGCCTGATTAATCCTGTTTTTATTAATCTGAAGAGACAAGTATTGTTATCTTCAGTCTAAAACTCATATCACCGAATCCTGGAAAATATTTATCTAATGCATCTCTGATTATTTATTCAGAAGAGATCCTAATCATCATCTCTGATGAGATCTGATTTAATTTAAGTTTTGAATGTTAAATCAGGAATTCATCAATGAAAGATTTAGATTCTTTAACAAGATGTGAGAAGAGTTTTACTGATCAAGAACTACCTTCGATCATCTTTTTCCAGCCAAGGGCTGCATTCAGATTGGAACAGTGGTGGGTTGCCCCCGGTTCGGTCCGGTTCGCACGATCCGGTAGTGGTGACGCTGTGACGTCACTGAACCGGTTCTAAGCATCCCGGACCGTGCCCCCCCCCCGCGCGCCTGTACTTACCGGGCCAGTTGTGGAACGCGCAGAGCACGCTTGCATGCATATGCAGAAAACTTTTTTTTTACTTTTTTGGGCAAAAAAAGCTTCTGCGCATGCGCAGGAGAGTCCGTTTGGCACGCACGCAAAGTGCATGCGCGTGCCAGATGCATTTTTAATGCGTCCTGACCACGCGCGAAGCGCGTGCACCTTTAGAACCGGTAGGAGAGGTAAATAGAACCCACCCCTGGACTGGAACCAAAGCCAGGATGTAATTGTGGGAAGGGCATAAAAGTAATGGAGCTGAATCATTTGAGATAAGTATTCCTTACAAGTTTCACCCATCAGTGTTTGATTGCAAAGGACAAATTTTTGTGAGTAATGTGGCAAATTCTCTGGGGAACTTTGTGTATAATTGCAGATCATGAATTGTCCAGTTTGCTTAAAAACAATTGTAGATTAAATATGCAGCTTGGAAATTGAGAACACTTGTTTTTGGTCCTCTTCTGTTCATGGTATTGGGGGTGATGTTAACAAGAATTGTATGATAATATTTAAAAGAACTTGAATGGAAATGATAGGAGTATCTGCCTTAGTCTGTTCCCCTTACAGTTAGTTGTCTTTCCCTCTCCAGCTTTCCTTTATTATCTTCTATGAATGGGTCATTTCAAGAAGTGGAACTAGAAATTAAAACTACTGGCAGAAGAGAGAAAAGAACTAAAGTTAGAGATTTTGATCTTGTTAAGAGCAGATAGCTGAACTATAGGAGATGCTGCAATCAGATAATCTGGCTGCCCTGCTTAGGATACCAAACGTCAGATTATGTCGGCGGGCGGTGTCCAGGGCGAGGGCCTTCTCTGTGGGCG
>JANHFM010002309.1:155059-168119 GCA_032468115.1 Grayia smithii
GGATTTCAACTCCAGAATTCCCCAGCCAGCAAAGCTGGCTGGACAATTCTGGGAGTTGAAGTCCTCCAGGCTTAAAGTTGCCAAGGTTAGAGACTCCTGGTCTAGGGTGTTGGCACAGGCAATACCTTCTTGAATACCATTATTTCCTTCAAGGCAGATAGAACCACATCTCTTTCAATGTGGCTTTGAATTCTACCAAGAACTATAGCATGTACTGAGGTTCAATGCTTAAGAAGAGAATTTACCGTCAGGAAGAGGAAAGGGAGAAGTTGAGTGAGGATAGCCCCAAAGAAAGGCTACTGCCTCATATAGTTGAGTGTGTGTGATGCTGTATGTAAGGTGGAGGGAAAGAAGAACCAGTGTCTTATTGAATTTAATCCAAGGTTGAATCAAAAATCCATTTAAATAAAAATGTCTTCCAAAAGAGGATAATTCTTTGTAAAGGAATATTTTGACATCTTAAGGGGTTATGAAGAAAAAGAGGGGTGGATGTGAATAAGACAGGGACAAAAGCTGAGCTACTTATCTTCATTGAATCTTCCTTACCGCCTCATTTACAGACCTTGGCTAATGAACCAAGGTGTGTGTCCTCTGTGAGCATATATAACATATAACACATGCCTATTTCAAGCATCTTATCTTGTAGATCTCAGTGGGAGTAATGGAAGGAAGCATGGCTTTATTTTCAGTGTTCTTAGCTACCAAAAATAGACCCAGCACCCTCTCTAAACTGGTCTGATGTCTTGTAAGATCAAATTAAATTGGACGTTGGAGATGTTTCATTATATCTTCCTTCTCTCTTCATTTCTTGTAAGATCAGTCAAGTGGGGAAGCAAATTTGATCAGGACTGCAGTATTGAAGAAGACTATTTTAGTTGTTTCCCATGTTCCAGCTTCTTCACACCTGATGCCCTCTAAAGAAAAGCTGCCAAAATGTCAACCCCCATCTTTTTAATGAAACACTTCAGGTGATTCAGGAAGAAGCAAAACGTGGTGAGGTAGGGCTTTAACCAAGTGACTTAATATCTCATGCTTGGACTATTGCATTGTGTATTACACAAGGCTGCCTTTGAAGACTCTTCAGACACTGCAGGTGGGACAGAATGCAGCAACCTGATTGTTAGCTACTGGGAATTCCTATAGCCATGTGTTACTGCACACTGCACTGGTTACCAACAGATTTCCAGATAAAATTCAAAATGATGATTTTGACCTATAAAGTTCTATGTTGCTTGGCTCAAGGTAGCTTCAGAATTGTGATTATACCATAAAGCTTCCCATCCCTCCCATCTAAAAGATGGCTGGGAAAGGCTGGAACTTTTAAAGTATGGGAATAATCTCCTCCAGAGAATTAAATGGCCCCAAACTTGCTAGCATTCAGAGAGCAACTTAAATTGTTCTGTTCTGCAATGTGTTTGCATTGCGACTGATACTTCAGTAATAAGGATCCTAACTGGCAGTTATGTAGATATACAGATAACTTTTAAAGCATTTTATTTTTATGGTATAACTGCAGCAATTTTATTGTTTTGTGGTTTTGTTTATACATAAAATGCAATGTACAGTGTTACAGCATGTAGAATAATGACAAAGATGAATGCTTGACAGCAAATAATTTGACTGGACTGTTTTTTGGGTGTTTTTTTTTTTTTTTTTTGCTATTGCTTACTTAAAACTGGACAAAGATGCAGCCAGGAAAAACAATTTTGAGAATATCCCCAATTTTGGGCATCTCAGCTGGAAAGACACTTATCTCAAATACTGTGCTTGCTTGCAATATTTCTAACACAATAATCCCAAATGCACAATCTAAGAATTCAAGCTATGTATCCTCCTTCCTCCACCCTCCAAATACAGACCCTCATAGGTTGGCAATGAATTGTACTTTGGAATATCACAGAAGAGAATATTTATTATGTGCAAGGAAAATAATGTTTAACTTTAAATTAAATGTAGAATTTACCTAGCTCTAAAGCATATTTGTTCTGGCTTCTCCTACAGCCCAGCCTGGCACATTAATCAAAATCTTGATGAAGCCTTTAGTCGTGGATTTCACCAGAAATAATCCAATTTGCACACCGGTTTTTAACAGGGAAGTACAATCTATTCTGGGTTAAAGATGGAAAGTCTCCAGTCCAAATTATAACAACTACTTGCTTTTGATCCTGATTCTGTTCCTCCCTTTGCACAAACCCCCTTCAAAGTCTTCATTTATGCTTTTTTCCAAAATGCTCCCCTTGGATTGAGTTTGAATGGAAGTTGGCATCCAGCACAATGATACAATCAGTTAAATATCAGGCTGGCTTAATTAGTTCTACTCAGCCCAACAGGAATTGCAATTGGTACCAATGTAAATTTCTCCAGGCTAGCTTCAAGCCTAGCCTTTGAGAATGCAATAATTCAACCTGAAGATGACAAAATGAATGGCCAAACCATTTCAGTTTTTTTCTACTGCTGCTATATTGAAGCAACTTCTAACATAAATAATTGTAAACTGCAAGCACCCACTTTCCAAACTGTGACTCCCCCACCTGCCCTTAGGTAATGAGGTTTCTTCTCTGAATAAAACTGCTGTTCACTTACCTTCATCCAAAGCATTCATAAGATATCAGTCCTGGACTTCCATTATTTCCATGATTTGGTTAGATGAAAATGAGAATAACTGCTGAGCATTATCTGTATATAATCCATCCCATTTCTTAACAGAAAGCAGGTGCAGATTCTAGTGTGATATGCATTCTGAACACATTATTAGGTTGGCACATTTCACTAAACCACACTGTGATTTGCTTGCTATTGTCTAAATGTATGTCAACCTTGCCACTATGACTTGCAACCAGTGGTCTGTCCTTAGCGTGAGATGCAATCCCACCAACACGATGGGTTGTGGCAACCATGAATATCAGTGGAGAAGGAAAGAGAGTTAAAGACATCCCTAGAGTTGTGAACTTGTGAATTGGTGCTTGAAGCCTCTGGAGGATATGCAGTGTTGGGGATAGTGAGCGCAGCTGAAAGTTAAACATTATACATCATTTCATAAATATGGGGGAAGGAGAGTTTTTGAAAGGTTGGAAGCTGAGTCGCCAATGAGACTTATATTTGCCAAGCTGTTTTCACAGCAGCTGCGTTAAAAATAGCTTGCAGGGGCTGGAGCTGCATGTCAAGAAATATTAGCCTTTTTTTAAATAGTGTCTTGGCAGGTTCCTTGAATGTTGCAGAGGGTGAAAAACTGAGAAATGGCAGTTTGAGCAGGAACCTGGATCTGCTCTTTTGAACATCCATTTAAAAAAGCATAATAGAGAGCCTGGGCGAAGGGGAAGACCTCAAATTCCCTTGGCATAATCCCTCCCACTGGGTGATCCGCAACATATGGGGACCACAATTCCTAAAACACCAAATTTCCATATGCCTGTGGATGCTGAAAGTTGTGGTTGCAACATGCTATAGTGGGAGGGTAACAAGGAGGGAAGACTCTCTTAGGGCAGTGATGGTGAATCTTGGGCTTACTTTCTACTGGCATACCACCCTACCCAAACAAAAGAAAACAATTCTTTGCATATTCATCTATTTTTTTATACTTTTTTAAAAAATGAAGTCCAACAGTGTATGATACCCAGGATCTGCTGTGTGCCTCTTACCTTCAGGTCCTATTATTTTTCGGTTGATAGGCTCCTGTGGCCTATCAGAGGCAGCTCTAGGGCCATCATTCTTGAAGACGTTTCAGAGAATGCTCTTCTATAAACTGGGTGAAAGCATGCCTGTTGTACAACTTCTGGAAGCTCTGGAGGCTGCCCTGAGCATACTTCAATCTTGTGCTGCCTTCTCAGCTTCCAGAAATGATGAAAAAAAGGCTTACTTTTGACAATAGTTGTCAGGGGAACTCTGATGTCACTCAAAATGTGATGGTTGTCTACTTTGACATTCAGGTTCATCATTACTACCTGATGGGGTGGGAGGGAGTCAGTTTGCCATATTATTTCCCAATAAACCTCCTGTTTTATGCAAACATTTTCCTAATGGTTATATGATGCTTTTAGGAAGTCACAAGTATTTTCTAGTTCATCTGTCCCATATTCCAAGCCATGGTTCACACTTTGTGCTAAACCATATGCTTTGTTTTGTTTTGTTTTAGGATGTTGAGTTATGTTGTGCTTCACAAATAGCTGAGGCTTAGCATATTTTTGCCAAGTTTTTGTAGATTATTTAGCAAACTCGTGTTAATCCAAAGGATTGAATTCAAAATATTCTTCAATCCCATTCCATTATTCCTATGCCAAATTTTGCTGTTTATTTATATCTTTTCTCTTGATGCCATGCTTTTAGAAAAACCACTTCTTTGAAGAAGTAAAAACAATTATTATTATTAATTATTATTATTATTATCAATATCACTAGTACTTTGAGGTGTTTTGTGCAGATAATTCTCTGCAGAATTATCCTATTTAAAGGCAGTAAACAGGATTGAAGCCAGACAATACTCTGCAATTAATTTGCACTCTGAGCATACAGTCTATGCTGTACAGTTGTTTTTCACAACAAAATGACTGGATGTTCAGTGTTAATACTAAGCTTCAAAACCACAAAGTTTAGATTTATCCAAGTATTGATTTACCATGTGGTATGAACCTAACCACTGTGGTTTATAAACCATAATTTATCATATAGTATGTTATGAAAAAGGGACGCGGTGGGTCAGTGGCTAAGACGCTGAGCTTGTCGATTGAAAGGTTGGCACTTCAGCGATTTGAATCCTTAGTACCACGTAATGGGGTGAGCTCCCGTTACTTGTCCCAGCTTCTGCCAACTTAGCAATTCGAAAGCATGTAAAAAATGCAAGTAGAAAAATAGGGACCACCTTTGGTGGGAAGGTCACAGCGTTCCTTGTGCCTTTGGTGTTTAGTCATGCCAGCCACATGACCACGGAGACGTCTTTGGACAGCGCTGGCTCTTCGGCTTTGAAGCGGAGATGAGCACCACCCCCTAGAGTCGGGAACGACTAGCACTTATGTGCAAGGTGAACCTTTATCTTATGTTATGAAAATATGCTTTAAAAATCTAATGTAACATGTGAACCCACCCATTATGATGTATAAAGAACCATAGTTAAAATAAAAAAGTGTTTAGTGTAATGTGGTGAATAAGCATGAATCTCCAGTAATGCTTATTTTTAAAATGATAAATATTCATAAAGGGCAGAAACCTTTTATCTAGCCTTAAATATAAGATGCCTTCTAGATCATTTGGTACTGTGCATATGTGCTTTGTGATATTTCTCTGTCTTTATAACTGCTGGGTTACAAGGCTTTGTCTGGATAGGTGAATTTCTTCAGTTTTCAACTTCTGATCCTTTACATTTTAGTGGCTTTCACTTTTTCACTCTAATAACACTTTCAGATATTGAATAACCAAAGAACACAAAAAGTGCCTTCTTAGTTCTACAAATTACAAGGTGCCAAAAGGATCATACACGTGTCATGATGTCATTCTGCAAATGACAAGAGTTATGTCATTCGTAAAGTCAATGTCTTCTACTTTGTGGTGCACTTGCCATCTGTCCTGCATGGCTTATTTTGCAGATAACAATGGGACCACCAGGGTCTTCTGTCTGAAAACTTTTAACTCTTTACACCCACCCATCCTAGTACTAGAACTTCTTTCCCAGTATCTTGAAAAAAATACCCAGGAACAATTAAAGCAAAATAAAGAGACAGTCCTGGGGATGGAGAAGATGTGAGAAAGAAATTCTGCCTTGAGTTGGTTTGATGTGAGTGGGTGGTAGTGGGAAGCTTTCAAAATTCTGTTGTTATATCCTACAACAGTAGTAGCATTTCTGGAATCCTTGCGCTGTTTGTTTTCTTACCTAGCCTGCCTCAAAGGATTAGTATACTCAAGGTTACCTAGGATCAGCCTTCTGTTTGTTACATTCTCCTTGCTTTCTTTTTTCTTTTTAACTGATCCAGCTTCTTTTGTATTATTATATGACATTACAGTGGCTGAAACACATTTAATAAATGAAAGTTTCTGCATTCCATCCTTGAAAAGACTTACTTCACTCCATTTCCATATACTAGATTGCTATTGCAAATATAAGAGCAATGATGTTTATCAAAAGAGGAAAGGAAAGGAAGAATAATTGACTACAGGTAATCCTTGACTTATGAGCACAACTGGAACCAGAACTTCCATCACAAAGTGATGATCACTAAGTGAATCACATTGACTTTTCTTGTTAAAAACTGAGATAGTCATGAATGACTATCATGTGACCTGAGGCCCTGCAACCATCCTAAATACATACTGGTTGCCAAGCACCCAAATTTTGATCACATGACCACAAGGACACAGCATCACCATACCATATGTGGGTGGCTAGGTTCACATATGTTCATATACATGCATGAACAATTTTAAGACGTTCTGCAGTGTGATAGTTAATTAAGAAAAACCTTTAGGCACAAAGTAGGCTCCGTACTTTTCAGTTTTACTATGGTTTTATCAGCCGCTTAGCAGAAATGACTTTATTTTTCAATGTTATATATAGAATTTGATCCACAAAAGGAGATAGTGATAATTTATTTTATTTTATTTATAATATGCCTCAAGGGAAATAAATGGATGACTTGGAATTTGTAGTCCATCTGTAGATGGACAAACACTTGAGGCCAACTCAGGCTTCAGGTGGGTCTCAAGCATCTTTTTACAGATAAAAATGTCTTGAGCTAAAATAGATCTTGTGCCCCTGAATTGTGTGAAATGAAGCAGCCTCTATTAGCACACTAGATTTGGAAGCCCAGTGATATTTCTTTCGCTCCAAAGGCCCCAGCTCATCAGTAGTTAGTGGAGCTGAAACCTTTTAAGCTCAGTCTGCAGAGACAGCTGGGTTCCTCCTCCCCCCACCCCCAGCAAAACAGCAAAAAGCCACAGCCAGTGAGGTGTACAGAAACCCGCATGCACATTTCCACTCTCTCACCTTGCACTTTCCTTACCCCCAGACCTCTTATCTATACTTCATGTTCTTTTGCTATTCCTCCTCCCCCCCTGTTTTAACAAGGCTGAATTAATTTCACCCCGTAGCCCGTTTTAAAAGCCAGACCTGATTCATGCAAACTCATGGTAAATGGCAGTTCTATAAGCTTTTCTAGAATATTGTCTCTTCACGGGTGTCCCAGAATATACAGACCAGAATAATGCATTACCCCATCCTAGTGTTTCTCAACCTTAGCAACTTTATGAGGTGTGGACTTCTACCTCTCAGAATTCCTCAGCCAGCATGCATTACTGCATTGATGATGCCTGCCCCTGTGATTTCTAAACTGTAGGGCTTAGTCTCAGGTGTGAACCCAAATATTGGCAATTTTAAAATAAAAAATGATTTGAGTGCAATGGGAAAACTTTGTAGGAAAGAGGACAAGACAAAATCTGGTACTGGTTGCAGAATCTAATTTATTGTTTGTAATATAATAACAAGCAGATATGATGGAAACAACTAAGGCTATAGCAGTTGCTGATCCTATATCCTCCAACATCTTTTATTTTCTCTCCATTTAACTTTGCTCCAAGCTTTTTCTGCTCCATCTCTGTCAGATAGACTAGCTTTTCCAAGCTGGGATGGGTGATAAAACCTGAAGCTAACAAGTAGGGACCAGCCAACATTCACACAGCAAGTTTCATGGTTGAGTGAAAATTTTAACCCATCCAGCTGTAGTCAGTGTGCCCAAATAGTCCTAGCTCTACTTGGCAGATTTCTAGAAGCTGAGCAGGTTTGGATCTAGTTACAGTATGGATCTAAAACTGCTAGGAAGTTAGCAAAAGAAGTTTAACAAAAATCCCAAAAGAGAATGAAAAACTACTTCTATTGCCAAGAAAGCTACATGGATGGATTTTTCCCTAAAGTTGATGGAGATTAAGCCAAATTTGGTGTTCAATATTATACCTGTCAGCCTTGCCTTTGTGAGACTCAAGTACATCCAAAGCACCTAAGAACACCTTGTATACAACAATAAAAAAGTACAAACACATCAATGTATTTTGGAAATTTTAAGAAAAATTCTTAAAATTCTCATTGTGGTTCTGCACAATGTACTATATCGGGGAGAGCAATTGAGGGCAACCTACCCTGTCCTCCAGTTTAAAGTGCAAATATCAGAAGGGTAGGCAGTCATTTGAAAATTGATGCAGAAAATCTGACAAGGATTTTCCCCCATTGACAAGAAATGCAATTAAATAAATAACCAGTCATTTGCAGTAGCCTTGTAATAGGCTTGATTTGAGTCCCAGCTCCATAGATTTTTCATAGTGTCATAAATGCTCTTTTCTCCTTAAAGTCATTTCTAATAAAAATGATTGTTTCTAAGTATTTGTTAATAATGTAACTACAGTTTTTTCTGTCCTTATTTCAAGACCTGAAATTTTATTCTCATTGATCTTATTATCACTGTTTCTGTTCACAGGAAGAGCTGCAAAATGTCCCTTGTCTTCTTTTCCAATAAAAAAACTAGTTACCAGCAGGGGTGAAATCCAGCGGGTTCTGACAAGTTCTGGAGAACTGGTAGTGAAATTTTGAGTAGTTCGGAGAACTGCCAAATGCCACCAATGGGAATTTTGCAGTATCCTTCCCCTGGAGTGGGGTGAGAGATTTTGCAGTATCCTTCCCTTGCCACGGCCACCAAGCTACACCACACCCACTAAGCCACACCTACAGAACCGGTAGTAAAAAAATGGGAATTTCACCACTGGTTACCAGCCAACATAACACTTTTCCTTCCTTGTTTTCAGAACCAAAGATTGAGAGGAATTCTATTATACTATAGTCCTTGCACTGAATGACCATACAGACAACTATCAAGTTACACTGATGCAAGAATAATGTAATGCATCTGCAAATACTTATATCGATGTAAATAATTCCCCCCATCCTCCTATAGTCCTAAGAAACTTGCTTAGAGAATATAGTTCATTTTTGACAAGTTAAACCCCAAACTTACTCAACAATCCTAGTTATTTTGCCATGGTTTTAAAACAGAAGATTCCTCACCCATCTTCTTAATTCTTCTTGCACATACACATTACTGGCCTCAATTCAAATTCAGGTGGACTGTCCATTGCTCCTCCAACCATGATCTGCTTTCTCAACTACCAGCTTGGGCACTTCTTCTCCTCATGGTTTCAGTCCTTTCCCTCAATGGCATATGGGTTGATTTGTATTAAGGGACATGGTAGGGCCTTACCCCCCCCCCCCTTCTGCTTCCCTGGAACTGAAGGTACAAGCAAGGATAATAACAAAGGGTAGTAACCTATCTATCTATCTATCTATCTATCTATCTATCTATCTATCTATATCTATATCTATCTATCTATCTATCTATCTCTGTCTGTCTATCTATATCTATCTATCTATCTATCTATCTATCTATCTAATCTATCTATCACCACCAACTCCAATAGAAACTGGATGGCAAAAAGGATCAGAAAATTCATAAAAATAAAATATAAAACCACAGAATAATAAATACTAAAATAATCTTAAAGGCAACAGAGATGAAAACATAGCACTCCCCCCTCCTCCGCCCATACAGTAAAGCATTAACCTCCATCGCTGTCGTGGCTAGCTTTTCTGGCCTAGCCGTCGTGAGATGGCAGCTAGAGACATCATTATCCTTGGGCGGATTGCTGCCGCCTGTGGCCTCTCCACTGCCGTGAGAGGGCATTGGAGCTGCAGGAGACCTGGAAGCCTTATTGCCATCTGTGCCACCCCCTGAAAACTTGTCATCTACCGGCCCTCCATTGCTGCCACCCACCATCCATCCTTACCATTGACTGGCCTATACTGCGGCACAGCTTTATGCCCTGTGGGACTCTCCCCTCTCGCAGGTCTGGCCATCTTCTCTAAAACGATCCTTCCTTGATGACGGGTTTTGGAACCCGAGAGGTGGCATGGGTCAAAACAGGGTCTGAGGAGTTTTTAAAATGGGTTATTAATTCGGATTTTAAGGGGACCCGGGAGGGGGGGGTGCACAAAATTCGGGCAGAGCCTGTTAAGGCATTGCCCACCGGGTTTCTGGGTGCTACACCAGCTGTGACTCCAGGGAATGGGTGGTGGGGTAGCGGTGGTTATTAGGGAAAGTCTTGGTCCTAAACTGGCCACTGTGCCTCAGGCCGATGTGAGTCTCTCCTCCTGAGATGGGATCCTGGAGTTCAGTCGGGTTTGTTGATCACATACCTATCTCCCAGCTACGTGTCATCAGCCCTGCCTGCACTACTTGATGTCATAGCCAAAGTGGCGGTTGAGCTTCCAAGACTCATGGTCCTGGGAGATTTCAACCTCCCAACCAACCTCCCTGAGACATTGGAGTTAGCTCGGGAGTTCATTGCCTCCATGACGGCTATGGACCTGACTCAGGTTGTTCAGGACCCAACTCACAGTGGAGGACACACTCTTTACCTTATTTTTGTCTCTGGACAGTGGATAAATGATCGAGGTAGGGGGGAATTGTCTATCCACCCCCTGTCATGGTCCGATCATTTCTTGCTTATGCTAGTCTTTCCATCTGCTCCCCCAGTCTTGTTGAACAACTACTGTCCTGTCTCCAACCTTCACTTTGTTGCAAAGGTTGTAGAGACCTTGGTGGCATGTCAGCTTCCGCAATTCCTGGAGGCCTCTCAGCGGCTTTTGATACCATTGACCATGGTATCCTACTGCGACGGCTCCGAGGATTGGGGGTGGGAGGCACTGTTCTCCAGTGGTTTTCCTCCTTCCTCTTGGGCCGCTCACAGTTTGGGTTGGCAGGGGGACAGAGATCAACCCCAAGGCCTCTCACTTGTGGGGTGCCTCGGGTCGGTCCTTTCCCCCCTCCTATTCAACATCTATATGAAGCTGCTGGGTGAGATAATTCGCGGTTTCAGGGTGAGGTATCATCAGTACACTGATGATACCCAGCTTTACATCTCCACCCGGACCAACCCAGTGATGCCCTTGCCGTGATGTCCTGGTGCCTAGGAGCAGTGCAGGTCTGGATGGGGAGAAACAGGCTCAGGCACAATCCCTCCAAGACTGAGTGGCTGTGGATTTCGCCACCTCGAGTCCAAGAGATCCCATTGCTTTTGATGGGGGGGGGGAGGCTATGGCCCCCTTGGAAAGGGCCCGCAACTTGGGTGTCCTCCTGTATTCATGGCTGTCCTTAGATGATCATCTGACAGCCGTGACCAGGGGGTCCTTTGCACAGGTTTGCCTGGTGCTCCAGTTGCGCCCTTTCCTAGACAGAGATGCTTTACGCACAGTCACTCATGCCCTTATCACTTCAAGGCTGGACTATTGCAATGCCCTCTACATGGGGCTGCAGCGGAGGCTTCAGCTAGTCCAGAATGCAGCTGCGTGGGTGGTTATGGGGATACCACGTTACTCCTATGTTATGTCACTCTTGCGTGAGCTGCACTGGCTCCCAGTTGCCCTCTGTGTCCTCTTCAAGGTGCTGGTTTTAACCTATAAAGCACTACATGGCTTAGGCCCAGGGTACTTGCAGGACCACCTTTTGCCGCAATCGTCCTCCCAGCACCCGGTGCACTCTCACAGTGTTGGCCTCCTCAGGGTGCCTTTAGCCAGACAGTGTAGGCTGGCGGCTGCCAGGGGGAGAGCTTTTTCTGTGGGAGCGCTGACCCTGTGGAATGAGCTACCCATGGACCGCCCCCGACCTCCGCTCCTTCCGTCGCAACCTGAAGACGTGGTTGTTTTACCAAGCAGGCTACGGCTGACCGTTTTTATATTATTTTTTAGACTGTTAAATTTTTTATTTTTCTATTGCTTGACCCTCTTTTAATTGTTGTCATTGTCCATGTTGTTATATGTGTATTATATATGTTTTTATATCTTTTTTGTTTCACATTGTAAGCCACCCTGAGTCCTTTGGGAGAAGGGCGGCATAGAAATTTAATTTAAATAAATAAATAAATAAATAATAAATAAATAAATAAATAAATAAATAAATAAATAAATAAATAAATAAATAAATAAATACAACAATAGTTGAAGAAGGGACATTGATGTAAAACTAGAAAAAAATATGGAAATATAAAGACCTTCAAAGAGGGATTGACCAAATGTATAAAAAAGTGTACCAGTAATAACTGCTACTTTTGGTGCCATGCCAAATGATATCTAAAAGCACTTGGATATAATAGGAATGGAATAGGAATAGCTCATCATTTCAAAAAGTTGCACTACCTGGAACAGTGCATATATTTTAACAATATTTTAGTTATCCTAAATACTTGGGAAGTATCTAATAGAGAAAAGTACCAAATGCAGTCAGATTATTAGTTTGTATGTTACTTATCATCAACATCATCATCTTCAAATGCATGGGTTAACCTTTAATGTGTTACATCAAACGCCAGTTCTGAAGAATGTATTACCATTTATCATGTTTTGATGCTTCCCAGCATGAGGTGAGACAAGTTGGCTGATTGGAAATGGTGGACTTAGTTTGATATTCTCATCAAGTGGCAGCCTGAGTGATGTGGCTAAACCTGTCTGGTAGTTTTATAGCTGAGTCAGAAAGCAGCAGGTTAGAAGCATCTCTAAGCTTTGTGATAATTTATGCAATACATGGTGAGGCTTGGCTTTCAAAAAGTGAGCGCTGGATATTCAAACTAGCAATTATGTAATTGAGGCCAAGATTACAGGAAAAGACTTTTCCATAAAGAAGAGAAGGATATTATTTTCATATTCAGAGGAGAACCATGTTTCTAAAGCAAACTACAGAAAGAAAGCCATAAAATATGCATAACTTATATTTTCTTAATAGAGGTACATTTTAAAGCATGCTTCCTCTCCCACGTGAAAATCAAACTGTTCACTTACAGAGAATGTTCGCAGAAACATCAAAAAACCCTGTGTAGAATGTAATACTAACAGAGGTGGGTTTCAGCAGGTTCTGACCAGTTCTGGAGAACAGGTAGCAGAAATTTTGAATAGTTTGGAGAACAGATAGTAAAAATTCTGACTGGCCCCACCCCATCTATTCTCTGCCTCCCAAGTCCCAGCTGATCAGGAGGAAATGGGGAT
>JANHFM010002309.1:181860-199125 GCA_032468115.1 Grayia smithii
CCGTAAGGCGAAGGTTGGAAACAGGACGGAAGTTGTTAAGGGAGTCAGGATCCAAGGACGGCTTCTTGAGGAGGGGTTGAACCACCGCCTCTTTTAGTAAGGTATCCAATTACATAAAGGAGTAATAAAACCTAATAGGCCCAGTTTGTTCAACAAATGCTGAGGAATGATAGTTTTGAATGCCAAACTAAAATTAATAAACAACATTCACACATGAGTATTCTTCTCCTCCAGATGTGCCAAGCTAAGATGAAGCACATAGGAAAGTGCATCATCTATAGAGTGGATCTTCCGATAGGCAAACTGTAATGAGTCAAATGTAGGGGGAAACATGCATGAAACCATATAATCCTTTATTAACCTCTCAAAACACTTCATCATAATGGAAGTAAGTGCAACAGGATAGTAATCATTAAGGCATGTGATGTTGGTTTTTTGGGGCACTGGTACAGTGATGGTAGTCTTAAAACATGATGGAACCATGGCCTGATGCAACGAGAGGTTGAAGATGTCTGTGAGAACAGTGGTCAGCATACTCCTTAAGTACTTGCCCAGGGATATTATCAGGACCAGCAGCTTCCTGAGTATTGACTTTTCACAGGATCTTCCGAACAGGAGTTGTATCAGACCTGAGTGCCTGCTCATCAGGGAGGGAAACAGCCTTCCTTGCTGGAACATTGTTTGTGGCCTCAAACCATCCAAACAACATATTTAGAGAATCCATGTCCCCCTTATGTGTCAGGGAAGCTGCCTTATAGTCAGGAATCACCCGAATACCTTGCCACATGTATCTCGGGTCCATAGGATCTTGAAAGAAGTTCTGTACTTTCTGACTATAGTCCCGCTTTGCTGATTTTATAGTGTGTCTCAAAGCAGCTCTTGCTATTCTAAGTGCTGCCACATCACCTGATTTGAAAGCGGTGTTTCTCACCTTCAACATCGCACGGACCTCCTGTGACAGCCAAGGTTTCTTATTTGCTCGTACGACAAAAGTGTTAAGAACACTGACATCCTCCATACACTTTTGTATATAAGCAGATACAGTAGAAATGTATTCATTCACATCAGTATGTTGTCCATTCGTTGCAGCCTCTTTAAATATGTTGCAATTAGTGCACTCAAAGCAATCTTGTAGAGCTTCCGTAGCTCCTGCTGGCCACACTCTCACTTGTTTTCTCATTGGTCTCTTTCTGATTAATGAAAGCTTATATGCTGTCATAAGCATCCCAGAGAGATGATCTGAGGAGCCAAAATGAGGGTGAGGGCAGCCTTAAATGCTTTCTCAATGTTAGAATAGTAGTAGATAATCAGTAGTGGCAAAGATCACATATTGATGGAAATTAGGGAGGGCTGCTTTTAAGTTAGTATGATTGAAATCCCCTACCACAATGAAAACCCCTTCTGGGTGAATAGTTTGCAAGTCATTGAGAGCACTCAGAGCTTCATTCTTGTTGGCACTGGGGGGAATCCGGGGCCAAAAGTAGTCAGTTCTTGTACTGTGAGACTTTGCTGACTGAGCTTAAAGGAGCTACCACTCAAGATTAAGGCTGTGGTTGCTGGTGGGACACCTGCAAGTAATGACTCACGGACTTCTAGTAGGCTACTTATTTTGCCCAGTGATTTTTATACTGTGGCATTCCCTACATCTCACTACCCAAAAGGCAGTTGGAGATAAACTAGACTTTGTCTGTCCCTGCAGGCCAGGAGATCGAATCATGCTGATAGATGATTCTAATGAAGATTGGTGGAAGGTGAGCAGAATATTATGGCAGAACACAGAGATCTGAACATATACTGTATTTCCCATATGCAAATAAAATATGCAACTCAACTTCTTATATGAACAAGTGCCACCACGTGTGTTTGACCAATTGATTGACAGATCAATCAGTTGATTTTTTTAACCTGTTCATTCAGAAGCCCAAGGAAGCTTACACAGCATGCCTTCTCCTATGTTTACACCACAACAACTCCATGAGCTAGGTTGAATTAAGAAAGAAGGACTAGGCCAACGTCTCCAGTAAGCTTTGTGGCTTACCAACCAGTCCCAACCAGGGACTCCCTTATCTTAGACCAGCATCTTAACCATTGCACTACAGTGGTGACATCCTATGCTCTTTCTGAAAAGTTCTGTTTCCTGATTGGTAGTAAGAGAGAGGATCCTAAAGATACAGGCAAGGGGGGAGGAAATCTGTAGCCCATTGTGATTAAAGGCGTCATCTTTGAGGAGATGGGTGATTCAGAAATGTGATAGATAGACAGACAGACAGAAGATTCCAGCTGCAAGTTTGCAGGTACAGAAGACCAGGTTCTCAATACCTAGGTATTCTAAAGTGGAGATTCTATCACTATAATTGGATAATTTAATTATAAACAGTTATATACTTCTTTGGGTCTCATTTCCTCAATCCAAGATAACCTATGCTTATCTAAAATACTGAAACAAGCCTTGTATGGTTTGCAGGCCAGGAGGAATACTATAGTGCCCTGGTTTTTATATATTTATTTCAGCATATAACAGAATAACAGAGTTTGAAGGGACTTTGGAGGTCTTCTAGTCCAACCTCCTGCTCAAGCAGGAAGCTGTATACCATTTCAGACAAATAGTTGTCCAATGTCTTCTTAAAAACCTCCAGTGTTGGAGTACCCACAATGTCTAGAGGCAAATCATTCCACTGATTAATTATTCTGTCAGGAAATTTTGCCTTAAATCTAGGTTAATTCTCTCTGATTAATTTCCATCCATTGCTTCTTGTCCTACCTTCAGGTGCTTTGGAAAATTGGTTGACACCCCCACCCCCCCTTTGTGACAGCCCCTTGAAACACTGCTGTCATATCACCCCTAATTTTTCTTTTCATTAAACATACCCATTTCCTGCAACCATTCTTCATGTGCTTTAACCTTCCGTCCCCTAATCATCTTTGGAGCTGTTCTCTGCACTCTTTTCAGAGTCTCAACATCTTTTTTATATTGTGACCACAACTAGATGCAGTGTTCCAAATGTGGTCTTATCAAGGCATTATAAAGAGGTGTTAACCCTTCGCATGATCTTGATTCTATATCTCTTGTTAATGCAGCCTAGGACTGCATTGGCTTTTTTGGCAGCTGCAGCACACTTGTGATTGTCCATTAGGACTTGAAGATCCATCTCACAGCAGGTACCACCTGTTTTATTCCTATGCATTTGATTTTGCCTAAATGTAAAACTTTACTTTTTTCACCATTGAATTTCATTTTGTTAGATAGGGCCAGTGTTAAAAAGTCTGTCAAGATTCTTCTTTTATCTTGAGCCTGTCTTCTGGAGTGTTGGCTATTCCTGTTAGCTTGGTGTCATCTTCAAATTTGATGAGTTCACCTTGTATCCCCTTGTCTAAACCATTTATGAAGAGTACCGGGCCTAAGACAGAGCCTTAGGTGTCCAACTTCATACATACATCCCTCCATGTAGAAACAATTCCATTAAGGACTACACATTGTTTGTGGTTGATCAGCCAGTTACAAACCATCTGATAGTGATGCTGTCTAACCTAGTGGTCCCCAATGTTTCTATGTCCACAGATTGGCAGCAGCAGTGGTGGCAGGAGCGAGGGGATGGTTTTGTATGCGCAGCCCAGCTCCCTTGCATGTGCAAATGAAGCTTTGCATGCTTGCCTTCCACTTGCACAGCCTGGTTCCCAACAGGCTGCAGACTGGTATTGGTCCAGGGGTTGGGGCCCCTTGATCTGACCCCCATTTTCCTACCTTGTCAAGTAGTAGGTTGTGATCTATTTTATCAAATCCTTTACTGAAGTCCATGTACATTTCACTGGTCTACTAATTTTGTCACTTTGTCAAAAAATGCAATAAGATTTGTCTGACATGACCTGTTTTTGATAAACCCCAATTGGCTTCTGATTATGACTGTGCTTGGCTCTAAGTATTCACAGATTCATTGCTTGATTATCTTTTCCGGAATCTTTCCAGGTATAGATGTCAGATTGATAGGTCTGTTTCCTGGATCTATTTTTTCCCCGTTTTTGAAGTTGGGAACTATATTAGCCCTTTTCCAGTCCTCTAGTTCCCCAGTGCTCCAGGATCTTTGAAAGATATGGTTCAGTGGTTCTGTAACCACTGCCAATTACTTCAGAACCTTGAGGTATAATCCAACTGGACCTAGTGATTTGAACTCATCTTAAGTGAATAGAAATTCTCTTACCATTTACTTGCTTATTTTAATTTATATTCCTAATCTGCATTTTGCAATTGTTTTTTTATAGGATGGACTATTTTTTTTCCTTTTGTTTAAAGACAGATGTAAAAATTCAGTTAAGAAATTCTGCTTTCTCCCTTCTGCTTATTATCTTCTTGCTATCTTGTCCTATTAATGGACCAAACGTTTCCTTTACTTTTTTCTCATTTTTTTACATGAAAAAAACTTTTTTGTTGTTATTTTTGACTTTTGTCATAAGCCTTAATTCTGAGCTTTAGCTTTCCTGAATTCATCTTTGCAGGTTTGGCTATTTGCCTTAGGTATGTGCCCATTTTTTCATTTTTAAAAATATTTTTCCTTTTTGTCATTCAGTTTATCAGAGAATTTTTTGTGCAGCCATGCTGGTTTCTTTTAAGATCTCTTATTTTTCTTCTTCATTGGAATTGTTCATAATCTCACTTTTCAAAGTTTCCCAGGCCTCTTGGATTGTTTTCCCCTTGAGGATTCTCATCCATTAAATCCTTCTCAAGCTAAGTTATTGAAATCGTATTTTTTTAACATTCCAAAATGAATCATTGAGTAGTTCTTTGAATGGCAAAGACAAAACTAACAAACCACACTGGGCTCTAGTCAGATTACTTACTTCTTGATGTTACTCCTATCATCTTGCCCATGACCATCTGCTTAGCAATCAAAGAATGCAGAATGTTGGTCCTGAAAAATTTCGGAAGTCCCTGATATGCAGCCAAGTTTTCCAACCGATCACTCTAAAAATACCATATGTTGGGAACAAAATTCACAAAGGCGACACTGTTTGGATCTTCTGGGAGATGTAGTATCAACAAATTAGGAAAGTACAGGTTGAGGAGAACTGATTTTGAGAAAAGTGTTGAAGTTCTAAAACAGTATTTTAAAGAGTCACCTTCACCAAACATTAAGGATGATTCCCCAACTCTTATTGTGTAGAAGCAAGTCTAATGGCAAATGTTTTATTTGATTCAGATATTTATTTCTGAATAGAGAAACTTCTTCTTTGCCTTTATAAAAACCTTCATAGGTGCTTTCAAACCATAACATGCAATAAAAATTTCAAAACAATAAACCCATTACAAAAACTATAATTAAGTTGAGAAAATTTCAAAAGAAATCCGATGAAATCAATACTTTTCTTTATTGCCTGTTGAAAAAAACCAGTAAATATATTACTATGCATGCATTTACCATAAAGCAGAACAATTCTCTAGGACCAATTTTGCTTCTTGTGGCTCTTATTTAAAATCCAGAGAATTACAGGTCTCAGTTTATAATTTTTAATTTAAAAGGCCAAGTTTCTATGCCTGCTGATGAGCAAGATATAAAAGTATAACACAAATACTATCATAGACTTTTGTGCTATAGTGGTGACATTTTTGTTTTGTAATCTAGGGGAAGATGGGAGACCGCATTGGCTTTTTCCCAGCCAATTTTGTCCAGCGAGTTCGCCCGGGTGAAACTGTGTGGAGATGCTTCAGGACTTTCTGTGGCAACAAAGAACAGGGACAGCTGAGCCTTAAAGAAAACCAGGTAGGCATGTATGCCCCCAGATATAGACGTGGTCAAGTAAGGCCTCTAGCCTCTTTTTCACAAAGCCCATCTGTGACCAGTCTGAGCTTGAAGAAGTGAAAATAAAATGGGGTCATCCAAGGAGAACTAAAATGCAGCTTTGGTCCCACTCATAACTTTTCTGTAGTTCTTATGGGAAAAAGGTTTCCTACCCCTGAAGTAAAATTTTAACATTTGTTGTTAGTTGCGAAGTCATGTCTGACCCATCGCGACCCCATGGACAACGTTCCTCCAGGCCTTCCTGTCCTCCACCCACCTCTGGAGTCCATTTAAGCCCATACCTATTGCTTCTGTGACTCCATCCAGCCACCTCGTTTTCTGTAGTCCCATTCTTCTTTTGGCCTCAATCTTTCCTAACATTAGGCTCTTCTCCAGTGAGTTCTTCTTTCTCATTAGATGGCCAAAATATTTTAGTTTCATCTTTAGGATCTGGCCTTCTAAAGAGCAGTCAGGGTTTTAAATTTTAACATAGAAGGAGTCAAACATGATTCCTAGAAAATTTAGGGACAAGTCCATGTGTTTTTAAACAGCGGGGTGGGGAGCTTGGTTGTCTTGTTTTTAATTCTAACTTGTTTTCCTGGTATTGCCTGTGAATCCAAACACCAGGTTGATGCTAAAAAGAACTATATTTTTCTTCAAACCTGATGGACATCATTTTGCTAGGATAAACTTTATCCTTTGCTTCTTTATATTCGTGTAAGCTTTTGCTTGTGTTATTTGTTGATAGTATCTAGTTATTTTGGCTTCTGTCAGATTCTTGGAATTATCTTTTATTATTCCAAGAATTAGAGGCTTGTATAGTGACTCAGCCTTCATAACTGGCATCCAGAATATTTAAACTTTAGCATTCTTATTTGTGCTTGCACTGAATAGTCTTAATTTTACTTCATCAAGTATTTTTCTTCTTATGATCCATGTTAAACTTTTCTGATGATCCAGCTTTCACAGCCATGTGTCACAACTGGAAAGCATGATCTTGATAATATGTACCATTGTTGTCAGTGTAATTTAACATTTAAACTAGTTATCTCCTAATTACATCATAATACATCAGAACTACCAATTCTCAAAATTCTATATTTAGGAGCAAATATCTGTGCGTCACATTATGGTGATGAATTGGACATGAAGGTTTTATACAATTGTGTACAGTATTATTGCACATAAGCTGAACTGCAGCTGATTTGTGTATTGCTTGTTTGTGTATTGCTGAAGAACTAAAATCTTGTAACTAAGTTAGGCACTGGAGACACTTTGATGAGTCAGAATTTTTCATTGAATCACTATGTAATTCAGTAGCAATGCTTCTTTGACACTTTCAGATGAACTATAATTCACATGGACTATAATTCAACAAAATGAAATTATCCAGAGATTATACAAAGGAGATGTTTTAGCTTTTGCCCTTCAGTTGAGTCAGGACAAGAAGACTCAGATTCCTGGTAGTCATGATAGCTTTATAACAGTTTAGGAAAAGCAGCAGATGGAGAAGGATGACTAATATATTCCCATACAGAATTTAATAATATTGGAGGTGCACTATATATAAAGGGCCTTGGTGTATAAAGAACTTTGTCCTTAGTCTCTTCCTCTAGTGATTTTAATAGAAAGCCCTGGGATCAGCTTTGCAGCCAATGAATTTTCCATTGGGGCATTCCAAAGTCCTTCCCTCTTGAACATTCAAAACAAACTCAGCATCTCCTTGCAGCCATGTTGTTCTGCCAGCCTGATACTCCTGCATCTACTCCCAGTGTGCAGGATTTCAGCCAATCTGAATTCTTTGGTCCATTTTAATGTCTCAAGCAAACAAAGTTAGGAAGGACTGGCTGCTACAAATAATGGAAGAAAGGAGCTTAAGGCAGTTTGGATGCCAAGCAAAGAATACCCAGTAAGATATGGTAAGCCAAGGTGAAAAATATTGGAGCACAGGATTAATTCTAATGTTAAGAAACACCAAGATAGTTGCTTAGGGCAGTTCGTTTGGAGTTTCCATTGAAAATGTTTTGATGATGATGATGATAATAATAATAATATAGAAATGTATCTAGAAATGTATCTTGTTGTGAGGTGGACTCTCAGCCATTAATGAATTGTCTTGGTATTAGAGTTTGTTCTCTAATATGTGGAAGCCTACACAGAAGGTTGGAAAAAACCTTATAACTAACTAGGAGTGTTAACAGCATAAATCCAAACAAAAGTTAAGTTTAAACTTCATATAAGAGGCACTGTAGTATCTCATAAAATTTAATCCAGAATTAGGGAATCCAGTCTCTTCTCTTTATTACAGCACTGGGGCTGGTATATAAAAGAGTATCCAATACATTTCCCTCCTTTGTTTTGGAACCAATCCCTTACTTTTATTTTATTTTTTCCATACATAACATACATTGCTATGGTATGAGGTTTACATGTGTCATGTGTGCTGTTTCTTTCTCTTTCTTGAACAGTCTCCCAGTTATTATGATCACTGATCAAGAAAGAAAGGTTTTGGTTATGTTTATGTATGTTGTATATGCCACTCTTTCTCTGCCACTTGAAATTTTGGATAATTGGTGAGACATGATACGGCTTGTATGATGAGTCGTACAAGCCGCCCAAGTTCAAAGGTCTTTTTACTATGAAGGTTGTAACCTTTATGGTTTAACTTTAAAAAGTACAACTTTTGGTCAGAAGAAGATTGTTGCTGAAAAGAACCTTTTGTTTATGAAAAACTGTCTACGATTTTTAAAATGCCCATGAGAAGCATGAGTTTTGAAATACTACTACTCTCAAATGCTTTGTGACAGAATTCAAGTTATCCAACAATAAATTAGAATCAAAAATGACTGAATAACACTGAGCCAAAATCCAAACTTCATTTTTTAAAATGCCTCCAAAACACACAAACAAGACAGTTAGTAATACTTACTTATTACTCCAAATACACACTTCGAAGTCACATTGTGGAGTTCATAATACGTGTACATTTACCATTTCTAAGTCTTTTGATAACATTTAGGATTCTCCCCAACCCTTCTTCTGATTCTCCTAGATCTGTGTTGGTGTGGGAAAGACCAAAGAGAATGAAGGTTTCATCAAGGTGACAAGTGGCAAAAAACGTGGACTGGTGCCTGCTGATATTCTGACAGAAATTTGAAGATGAAAGATGAAGAGCCAAATGAGAGAAGTATACGCTAAAAGGAGGACGCCTACAAGGGGAGCGAAGCTGCCTTGTGTTCTTCTAGGCCACCCCATATCGGAGCACCTGGGTAATCACTGTTTCACAGAATCTTCCCACTGGATCTTGCAAGCAGCTTTTGTGGAAGGGGTTAAAAAAAAGCTTGAGGAGGAATTGGCAGGAGCACCATTTGCTGTGTAATCTTTATCCATGTGGGTCTGGAAATTCACTCCTGTTTGACTTAGTTTCTCATCACATTCACTGCAGTTTTTGTAAAGGTCTTTGGTGAAGAGCTCACTGTGTTGTGAATGTGAGGGATATTTCCTCTGCTGTAATTCACACCCTGTCTTTTTGTCTTTGGACCCTGACAATAGATGCCAGTTAATAATTAACCAGCCTTAACTTATTGGGAGGGATCTATCCTAGTGTAAGGCTCTCGACCCTCTCCCAATTTCAGAAATTCCCCAACAATGCTGTGTTGCATGCAAGCTACCCATGGAAATGCAAAACCCTTCTCTGACTAAGAAGACCATGTGGTGTGTTGGTTTCTGTGTTAGTTTTCTTTCTCTGTATTTGTGTAACAGTTTGCTCACAATTAGTATCACCGTCTGTCAAAAAGATGATGTGGCCAGGCAATTATATACAGCCTTTTATTGGTCACATACTGAGGAGTCTTACTTTGGAGCCTCTTCTGCTTAATTTTTAGGAGGCGAAGTGGTTTGCAATTCTGTTGTCCCCTTTCCTGGGTCCTGGGGAAATCATACAACTATGTTTGCTCCTCAGTATGTAGTGGCTGACCCACCATATAACTGATAGCAGCATTGATAATTTCTCAGGGACCTTCCTTAGCCAGATGCTTTTCTGAACTAAACAGAGAATATTACTGCTTTGCTCATAGGAATTCAAAGATCCGGGTTACTCCAGATTTCCTTGTTTCCCAGCATGCTTTCAGCTATGTGATTTGCAGATATATTTTTATAAAAAAGAAAAGGAAAGAAAGAAAAAGAAAGAAGAAAAAAATAAAGTCTATGATTTGAAAAGAATTATTCAATATGATATTTGCATAGACATCCCTAGTATGACTGAATTAGCACTTTTTTCTCACTTGATTTGCTGGTTAGGAAGAAATGCCTTGTTAAATCCTATGGTTTCTAGGGCCCAGTTGGAATATATAACAGGCCACATATGAGATATTGGCCTGAGAAAGATGACTTACATGAAATACATGAAATAGACCAGTAGTATGTATAACAGATCCAGTACACTACTAAATACATTCAAACATGACGTACATGCATGGCTTATTTACCTAGGTTAAACACTTATTTTCTTACATTGCATAATCAAACCAGGGAAACAGAGTTATTTCCTAGGTCTTACACTGTAGCTCTAGCGTATTAGTAGGTTAGGTTAGTAGGTTAGCAATAGGTATTCCTTTGCTTCCCCCAAAACTCCAGAAATATATTTTCTTTATTTATACTTCAAATTGTCCAAACAGTATACAAAATATACAGTTAAGTGTTTAATTCATCAGGCATTTTCAAAATAAGAGGTGGCAATTTGGTGATGATCAATACACAGCACATTCAGGATATTCAGTAAATGTTTTCTATTTTGTTTTTTTGGGAGTAGAAATACATTTTCTTGTTTCCTTACATAAAGACTATTAGTACTTTTATTAACATAATGCTAAAACCCATATCATAAAAGTCATCCTTGTACTATAGATGGTTTTGCCATAATCTATGGTGAAAGACTGCTGTTACAATAAACAAATCCTGTTTGCTGTCACAAGTGCAATAGGCATATCCACAATGCAACAAGGAAACAAATGATGTATCAGGAAGATTTAGTCAAGTGTGCAAACTATCTGAAATTATGTTATTACTCAACAATAGGGACCAAAAAAAAAATCATGTGCCACAAGGAAGAAATGCTGATTCAGGGCTAGAATCTGGTGTTGCGTTTAGAGATGACTTTTAGCCTCCTCCATATTTAAGCCATCTCTGACATTCTGATGATCATTTAGTCATGCACTAGATAGAAACTCCACCACAGTTTCTTTTTCATCAATTAGCTCCTTAGCAGTCAAATACATCTTCTCAATGGAGAAGTTGTTAGCAAGCTATTCAATTCTGTCTCAAAAATCAATCAGTATTTCTTTTTTACTTGAGATCAGAGTATTGTTCCAAGTATTTCCATATAATAAAGACATCACTATATTGGCCTGATTCATATCTATGTCATAGAATTTCTGCAACACTAAGCAATGACTTGCAAATATGATGTCCAGATTCTGTAACCAGGAAGTTTATATCATTAGAAATGCTTTCAGCAAATGAGCTTAGGCATTCAGTTGCCAAAAATTAAGCATAATGAAATCAAATAATGTAAATGCATGTATGAGTCAGACTCTACCTTGGGAAATTTATTGCTTGCAAAGCTAATATAAAGACAATAAAGATTAGAATGTATTTAAATGTCAGTGTCACCAAGTGGAAGCTGTAGAGGAAAAAGAAGCACTTAATATTTGTTGGACAATATGTGTTAAAAGTATGGCACAATAAATCTTCCACCAAGTACACAGACTCATTTATATTGCCTTTTCTGGGTCAGGACCATGAAAATAGATGATACAAGCAACAAGAATATCAGCCGTACCAATTTTCCAAAATAAATAATGTTTAAATAGAGACCAATATCAGGAAAATCTAATTGGAAGATGAATTTCCCATTCTTGTTTTATTATGTATAGTTAAAGTTTGCACTATTTTTGAATTACTGTTGGATAGAACTTTTCCACTTTTTGTGCACTGATTTGGGGTTATCACAAGCTAACCAAGCACTTGCTGAGTGTTTAGCCACTGTCTCAATAAACATGCAAATTTGACAGCATGCACAGCAGCATTCCTGAGGAGTTTTGCTTGGTTGTCAGGATTAAAAAAATTATATCCATAATCTTATGATCCTCATGTCAAGAGGGCCAGGAGGAAAGAACATAGGACATAATATGAGATCTTCCAGCTGAAAGGTTTAAGTTTCCTACTGCACTAATTCATGTAGCAGATGTAATTTCTTCATTGGTTTCCTCTTCATTCTCTAAAGGTTTTGTTCAGAATGTTGGAGTTAATTGGAATATATTGAAGCACATGATGTTTATTTCTTTTCTAGTGAAAAATGATGTAATTACTTCTCAGTAAATAACATCATTGAAAATATCCCTGGTGGGGGCTATAAAATCGATTAGAAAAACGGAAAATGGGAGGAGGAAGAACATGTGGCCAGATATTACTGACCCTACTTGATTAATAATCCTAATGAATGGGGTAATACAGAGGTGATCTGATAAGATTTCTCCAGAATAAACTGCGGCAAGAAGCAAGGTGAGATACAGAAGATGTGAAGGGAAAGAAATAGAATCAGAATTACATTATGAGAAAATGTTTCTCTTGATAATATACTGATTTTTGGAGTTAAAACCAAAAGATGTGTTTACTTGCCCAGTGGATCTCCTGAGCTACCAATGCTTGGGGGGAGGGGTAGTTTGTTTGTTTTCTTCATTGGCTAATTGTCACAGCAACAACTGACTATACATCTAAAATAAACAATGCCATGTCAATCTATTTTCCTTCTTAGGCAGGCTGTGTGAAAGACTGGTCACAAAAACATTCAACATACATTTGAAATCTCCATTGTACAGAAAGTGTAGCACACTTGATTCCTTGCTGGAATCCCATCATCTAAGCAATAATGTTCAGTTCCTTCTTGGGTGCATATAGATATATATGTTTATAAATGGCATCTTTGTATATGTTGAAGAATGCATTGTGGTCAAAGGGGAGAAAATGGAAGAAATGTTCTGAATTAAATACTATAATGCACCAAACACTGTGATTGATAGGTTTTTTTCCTCCCAATTTGGTCAAAGTAATATTGGTTTTGTTATCTTTTGGTAAGATAGTTAAAGGTATGGTGAAGAATTTGTAAATCCAGAACCTTATACTTGAAGGTCAGCACTTTGCCTAAGCTGTTCTTATCAAATGTTTCTCTATGTCTTAGCTGGGTACTTCATTCTTTAAATAATTATTATTCTGCACTTGCTATCAATGCTGTCATCACCAAGCAAATGAAGTTTGCAGGCTATTCATATGGATGTAATATTTAAAATATTTGATATGATTTCACACAACTGATAGTGTTCTTACCCTGAATATGTTAACTATCCAGGCTATTTAATATCTTGGAAATTTATTATTGGCGAGCTGCTTGCAAATTCTAGAGTCCATAAATATGCTTATTTGTCCAGTATAGCAAAACATCCAGATCTGAAGAACTTGGATGACTTGAGATGTGGTTATGCAACTAATTGGGATAGTAATAGTAAACCTGCCTTTACACAGTGAAAGTGAATGTGTGTGGTGGGATAGTCGTCTGCTAATAATCTCTATGTACTGTATGTGTGTAAGAGAGAAAGATATAGGGAGCGGTCTTTTTAATTGTTATTCAGTATGTATATATTTGGTACCAAGTTTACAGCTACTTCCCCAAAAGTTTATATCCCTGAATGTGTGAACTCATGTGTTTCTGAGTTTTGAACTGTAACTCCTGCAGTTGGATTTTGCTTTGGCCTATATTAAGACATTTCACTGTCATCTGTATCATTTCATTTAAATTTCTTTGTTTAAGAAAGTCAGTATAAAATAATTCTCTATTGTCATGTGTTGATCTTTCCACCTTGGCCTAGGTGGGTCTTCAATGGGCAAAGAAAAGTACAGAGTACTAAGGTTTCACTGAATAAATATAACAGTTCTGAAATAAAGTGATGCTATGAAATAATTTTGAGATAGGATGTGGCTCAGAGATCTCTAGACTCCTTTTCCTGCAATATTGGTAAAATCTTCCTATGTGCTCCCTACTGCTATTGGTGCTGATCACTTGCATGAGCACATATTCTTGCTACCACAAATATTATATACCTATGTTAACTTGCAGCATCTAAGAAAAAATAACACTGAAAAAGGAGAAGAATATAATGGAATACTACAGAAGGGAAGGATGACATCACATTGATAAACATAAAGACATCCATTACCTTTGGCTGCAAACTCAATTGCAGCCCTCCCCCCCAAGTTGATCTATTCTCAAGATTCATTCTTCAGCTTGCTACATTTTTTTTTCTGGGGGTGATATTAATAAAGGAAAAGAAGCAAATGATAAATTATTGTCAAAAGTGAAAAAATGCAAATACGTGTTTTCCCCTTGGAGTATAAAATTCGTAATGTAGTGTCCAATTTTCAGTGTGGTCCTCAACCAGAAACAAATTGACAGATCCTTTAATGTTCCCCAGTCTGATATACAGATGTATACATCCAGTGAACTTAATTTTTAATTAGAGCTGATTGTAACAAACTCAGAAACAGCTTGGGAAAAATTCCATGGATGAAAATATTAAAAGAGAAAACAACTCAATTTCATTCTCTGACAAAATGACTAAATTAGTGTACCAGCAAAATGCTGTGGACATAATATACTTCGATTTCAGTAAGACATTTGACAAAATAGACAACAACCTACTTCTTGGTACTGAATGGGACAATTAGGCAGCGATCCTTGGCTGTGCCCACTTTGCTCCCAGTCGCCCACAACTGCCAAATTCCAGTGGGCTTTCCTCTTACCCTGGCCCACTGCCATCAATGGCCCACCGATCATCCACCTCCAGCCATGCATCCCAGCCAATTCCCCAAGGCATGATTTGACCCAGGCCTTTTGCTACATCAGACAAATAGCCACCATCAAATAGGGTGGCAGACAGCAACAATTAGTTGTGGGGGCAGAGCACTATTGGCAGAGGGCAGGGCGATTGCAGGGGCTGTGTGTGTGTGTGTGTGTGTGTGTGTGTGTGGGATGCAATGGATGGCAGGCTGGGGTGGGAGAACAAGATCACTATCAGCTGTGGAACGGGACAGCAAGATTGGTGATGGAATGCGACTGCTGGCAGTGGAGGGGAATCCTGGGGGCTGGAATAAAGTGCAAAGTGCAAAACAAAAAGGCACTACTCTAAAGCTGTCTGGAAGGGCAAGAACACAAATCTGTCTGCCAAAACCCTGGAAAATTCATTATTTCTCAATCCTTTCCAATGTACGTACATGCATAAATGAACGGTGGATAAGACTTCCCATTTTGTGGAACGGAATGGGCAGCAAGGGCAGCAGTTGGGGTGTCAGTACAGGAAGCCCCCATTGCTCTACAAATTTTTTTAAGCACTCCACAAGGTTTTTTAAAGCCACTCCACAAAATGGGAATTCCGTCATACCACCACAGCTGAACTGTCCAATTTGGCATTTGGACCGGAGCCAATACACAGAGGCAATGGCAGGGCATGCCAAAATGGGAAGCTTCCACCCACATTTGGGCCAGAGTTTGCTCCAAGCAGATAGTTTGTCTTTATCACTGGTTGGGGTGGGCAGGGGGGGGGATGCAGCAGTAGGTGGGAGCGTCCCATTTATGCATGTATGCGCATTGGAAAGGATTTGAGGGAAAAAATGAATTTGGCGGGCTTTTGGCAGACATATTTGTGGTTTTGCACTTCCAGACAGCTTTAGAATAGTGCCTTTTTGCTTTGGAGTTTGCTTTCCCCAGGATTTCCCTCCACTGCCAGGAGTCAGGTGCCATCACCTATCTTGCTCATCTCTCCACAGCCGATGTCGATCTTGCTCTCCCATCCCAGCCTGCCACCCATTGTATCGCACACCATCTCCACAGCCCCTGTGATTGCCCTGGCCTCTGCCAATTGTGCATTGCCCCCACGGCAATATTGCTGCTTTCTGCCACCCAATTTGATGGTGACTATTTGTCCACTGTAGCAAAATGCCAGGGTCAAATTATGCTTTGTGGAATCAGCTGGACGCAAGGCTGGAGTTGGAGGATCAGAGCCATTGGCAATGACCATTGCTGGCAGTGGGCAAGGGGAAAGCTCACTGGTTTGGCAGTGGCAGTTCACTCTGAGTAATGTGGACACAGCCAAAGATCACTGCCTAAATGTCCCATTCTGTACCAAGAAATAGGTTGTGGTCTACTTTGTCCAATGCATTACTGAAATCAAAGTATATTATGTCCCCAACATTTTGCTGGTTCATTAATTTAGTCACTTTGTCAAAAAATGAATTAAGGTTTGCTATGTTTGTGACAAACTTGTGTTGGCTTCTGGTTTTTTTACTTGCTTCTTTACTTTACTTGCTTCTAGGTATTCGCAGATCAGGGATTTTTTATTATGTTTTATACTATCTTCCCAGATATTGATGTCAGGCTGATTTTTTTTTCCTCTTTTTTTGAAGATGGGAACCACATCAGCTGTTTTCCAGGCCTCAGGTAGTTCCTCAGTGCTCCAGGATCCTTGAAAAATATGGTCTCAATGGTTCTGAGATCTCATTTGCCAGCTCCTTCAGAACCCTGGGATATAATCCCTCAGATCCCAATGATTTGAATTCATCTAGATCAGACAGTGCCCTCGTATTATTTTCTTGCTTATTTTAATTTTTATTTCTAATCTCTTTTATGGTTATGTTTTTGTTAGGTTGGGCTATATTTTCTTTTTGCATGAAGACTGATACAAAAAATGAGTTAAGCATTTCTGTTTTCTGTCTACTGCCCATTACTTGCTGGCCAACTTCTCTCATTAGTGGACCAATTGTTTGCTTGAATTTTTTTCTTGTTTCTTGTGTGTTGAAGCTTTATTGTTTTTGGTATTTGTTGCAAGTCTACTTCATTCTGAAGTAGCTTTCTTAGCTTTCTTAACTTCATCTATGCAAATCATAGGTTGGTACTCTACCTTAATTACGTGTCCTTCTTCCCATTTATTGTACTTATCTTTTTCGTCTTTCAGTTTATTGGAGAGATCTTTGTGCACCCACGCTGTTTCTTCTTGGATTTCTCATTTTTCTTTTTCAGTAGTGTTGTACTGGACTGGGCTTTTATTATTATTATTATTGTTCTCAGAGTTTCCCAAGCTTCTTGAGTTGTTTTCTCCTTTAAGATTTTCATCCATGGAATCTTTTCCAAGCTGTTTCTGAGTTTGTTAAAACTCAGCTCTTTTAAAATTAAGTTCACTGGATGTATATATCTGTATATATTCCCCAGCAGACTGGGGAACTTTAAAGGATCTGTCAATTTGTTTCTGGTTGAAGATCATGCCAAACGTTGGACACTATGTTATGAGTTTTATACCAAAAGGGGAAAACACCTACTGTATTTTTTGGAGTATAAGATGCACCTTTTTCCTCCCTAAAAGGGGGTGAAAAGTTGGGTGCGTCTTATACA